>CM068306.1:33319576-33460037 GCA_034768735.1 Schistosoma mekongi
TCAAATGTAGCAGTCACTAATTACTCCAATAATCACCATTTCATAAATTCACTTCATTACTTATGTATTGCGTTTGGTACCATGTTTCGAGTATTTAAATCTAATTACTAGAACATTATTGTTAACCTACTGAACTAAAAATTATGTTGGAGATCAACATATAACGCTGAACGATGGATGTGGTATATTCTAAGGTCTGAATTTGGAATTCCCATCACAATTAATAGGGTTGAAATGTCTGCTAATGGTCAACTGTTTTTAATTATCAGATAGTCAGTGATGAAAACATCTTCAGACGTGTCTATCCCTCTTCCATCTTGCCATTTTGTCCATGTATGGTACATAGTTCCATTAAATTCCATTATTTTTACTTGGTGAAACAAATTTGTCATCGAGTTAGATTACAAAGAAAGATTTTTCCCCATGTTGACCGATACATTTGATTGAATCTTAGATGATAATGGGAGATATGTCTAATTGTTAAAACTAATATGCATAAACAATGTAGGAAGAAATCAAGAAACGCCTTAACGACAAATAAATTCAAACAATTCACTGCCTTTTTCCAAAATTCACACATTTGAACATACGCATACCCACAACACATGTAAATTTCTCGTCTACATTTAACTACAGACAAATTAGACAAATCATCATTATAGTACAACAATGACAAAAACCAATGAGTCTACAGGTTGATCTTTATAAGTATGTGTTGCTTTTATTGTAATAAATGTTAGGTCATCATACATCAGAATCCTCAACTGTTTAGTTGCCATTGTTTAAAATGAATGTATTATTGTAGTAACCGTGTTCGACATGAACTAGACATCAAAAAAGATAGTTAACACAAAATTGTCCAGGAATGTTTTTGAACATATATAGAACCATATATAAATCTGTGGTATTCATCAAGAGAAATTAAATTGTTACTGATATTTGTGTGCTAATTGATTCTACATACATATGTACGTGTAGGCGTGTATGTGCTGATAGTTATCAATGATTAATTCTGCTATCCCCTTGTCAAAAGACAAAAACTGTAAGTGTTGTTCATTATTTTGGAAGATAGTCTTCTATAATACGAAACTTAAATGAATATTTATTGTAGTTTTTTAAGGAATTTCTCAAAAAATTTCATTACTACTACTATCATGTACATAAGTTAAACAGTATGTCAAAATAAAATGATTAGCTCATGATATAATCAAAGTATGACTGGATACTAACATAAGTTGCTAGTTTTCAATTTCGACTAGTCTGAATTTATGAGTCCTGGCTTACTATTTACAAACGTAGATCGTCTCTATCTCATTACAATCATGCCTAAAACTTAAGAAGCTATTAATTTGATCTCTGAAGCGCATATAATAACAACTGGGTTTGATTAACAATTATCTTACAATCTTTATCCTGAATTATTTGAATTTTCAGAAAAATAATTTACAAAACGTTATCAGAGAACTCAACTCTACACAAAGATTAAAAAAAAATACTGGAAACGATCAGACACGAGCTGGAGATGAGTATTAACTAGTAAACATTCAAGACACTATAATTGATCTTTAAATCCTTGTCATCCCACAAACTATAATTCTTAAACACATAAAGCCCAGTTATATGACTTGATGTTTATTTGAATGTTACCATAAGCAGAGAGAGAAAGGTTGAACATGTACAGTTACAGGTGACCTCGGAATTCTAGAAACCTCTGAAATTATTAATGATTTATGCTCTTTACAAATCAAGTGTCGAATAAAGTATATGTTGCGGCTTATGGAGTTTATTTTATCTGATTGATATTTCTTCAGTTTTGTTCAATTTTCAGGAATGATTGATATTATTTCCTTACACAGAGTTTAAGTTGTATATTCACTGAAACAAAGGTAGCTAGCACAGCTATTCATGTGATTAGTTCTTCCTAATTATGTACTTTTACTGATAGCAATCGACACATAATACTATATATATATATATATATATATATATATATATATATATATATATATATGTATAAAGGTTGGAATATATAGCTAATTAACTAAAGCAGATATGTGAATGCACTCAATAAGCATCAAATTGGTCACTTTATAGTAATCGACTAATCTATGTATCTTGGTCGTATAGGCGGGCTGGTCAGTCGAGGACTTCGAAATTGATTGACCACGTATCGCATCCACAAAGAGCATATATCTCCCTCCAAATCTTGCGCATACACCTCGCTGACCAGTGCCAGATAGCACGAAACTTAGGCCCAAAGTTTCACGTCAACTACCCTCCAAACTACCTTCCACAGTCTATATTCAAGTTTTCCTCTCCACTGCGATCACTGTTAGGGACTTTTCTTCACTATTTGATTTTTCAATTCAAATGACTGAATCTGAACCCAATAACTTGAAAATGTTGTGATTGGCAGTAGGCGTAATGAGTTTGTATTTAATCATTTACAGCCGTCGGCTGTGAATTCAGATTAGGATGATATAAAACGTCAATGTATCTAACCCTCAATGTACTTTTAAATTACTCTTACCAATTAAAAGCCTGTATAATGTACCGCAAAGTTATGATGGCTCAATAATATTAATTTTTAAGTAAAAATTTTATCTTCACTTAAATAATTGGTTCAGAAACTATATTAGTAATATTTATTACCGTTGTACTAAACTACATTCATTCCCTTTATTTTATTAAGGATATACAAATCCTGCTACAACTTAGTGCTGAAATTAGTATGCAACACAAAGACAATGAGGTAAAATGGTGAAGCCATGGAGGTAGAAAGGAAAGTAAATGAAGTAAGTAAAGCAGTAATAAATAAGTGAGCAAGGATAGTATATTGAAGAAGACATCGTTCACTTAAAAATGCAACCACGAAAGACTTTCTTCGATTAAGGGAGTTCCTTCCAGTTTCATAAAGATCAAGGAAGGAAATTATAACATGATTACCACTGGTTTCTGTTCTATAAATTGTTTGACAGCATGTTACGATGCTGAGCTACACTGTCTTGATGAACTTATTCGAGATGGGTTAGTAATCGACTGATAGATGCTAGTCTTATATTAAATCTATTTGTACTAGGGCACAGTATCATAAACTGACTACCTATCTTCTTTTTAGCCCGATCCCGGCGTCTACAAACAATGTGTGATATAGAAGCTACTGCAATAACATTCTTTAGTATATCCGAGCAACCGAACTCAAAATTTTAAAGCGACAACGTTAAATGAGTTATGGCCACTGCACCTAAAGACACATTAACGAAGGAGGGATTACTAACAAATTGCTACCATTGGATAAGTGGAATCTTTCAGATAAGAGAGATCAGATCTCACAAATATATAGGAGAATTGTTCACACTGATGAGTTGTAAACTCAACCTGTTACTGTCAAAATAACATTGCGACGGCAAAGATAGCCCAAACCGACACAAATCACTTTATCTTTTACTAAACTCAAAAGGACTTCGTCTGCCACTAATACTAGCGCAGTTACCCAAATACGCCAACTTCCTGATCACTACTAGTGGATTACTAAAAGGAGTGAGTTAAGACACAAGCTTTTTCAGTTTTGCAGACGCAACCTGAATTCAGAAAGTAAGAAGTATGTGGCATACTTATATATAAGCCAGTGTAATTGAGCCGAATCTATCGTTTGCTATATGCATACTAGTTTTCCGAAAACTAGGCATTAAAGTTCCTGAAAGTACGAGGAGGTGAATGAAGACTTTACTTCACTAAGTATCAGAGTTGGCTAGAAATCGTCATTATAATTCATCTCTTTCTAGGACATAAATTTTTCCCAAATGACCAATAGGTTGATGCCATTTAAATGATCAAAGAAATTCTACTGAATGATGACTAAAACGAATGGCTTTAGGTCGTCTGCTGCTTGTGAAGGCTTCTGTGCGATCTAACCATTTACAGACCGTAGTTACCAACAAACTAAGTGCTATTTGAAAGCCCTATATATCATCACACAGTGAGGCACCATTATTTATGTACTCATTAAAGAAAATTTTTTCTATAGTAAATAGATCCACACCACTACAATTGTGTGCTTTCTACACATAAATAGTCTTTACGCAAAATCACAAGCAACTGCCAAAATTATCAAATGTTCATCATTAATTTCCTGTCTTGCATTAATTTATGACATAATTATTAATAAATCATTTGTTTATACACAAAAAAGGTATAATTAGTAATATACCATCATTATTCATTATCATTCGACAAACATAATACTCTTTGTTTTTACTTGTTTCTACTTTTTTTCAGAACAGAAATAACAAAGTTTGTCTTAAGCTAATGACATGACAATTCAAGAACAATATTAGCAATAAGAATAATATACACGAAAGAATACATGTGAAAATAATCAACTTATTCACTAATAAATAATTGTTTTGTGTGAGATATCTTAAGTAAAGGGTAGATGAAAGTAAAAGTGATAAATGGGAGGAAAATCATTTTAATGACTTACAATCACAGAAACAAGGTTATTTTATACATTGACAATTGACATATGTATTGCCTTTTCTAAAATAGAAAATATTAATAGTACAGTTAAGGTGGTACTCATTTACATTCTGAGTCTAATTGTAATTTATTTTATACTTATATATGGCGCCATATACTCTTGTTTTATATTTTTGAAACTCAAAATGAATTAAAATATTTTGTTTATTTATTTAATTTAATGATGCATAAATGAAATTAGAGAAAATTTAGTAAAATGTGAGAGAGTATACTCATGAGTTGATTACTTTCCTGTATGGTCATGACATTTCATTTGTTATTTAATTACTAAATCGTGGTATTTCTCACAATCACGATGTTGATGAAGAAGAGTAAAGAGTTGAAAAGTAATTCATCTCATTGATGACTACTAGTTTTGTTGTATATAATAGTAAATAAGTTGAAAAAATATATCTGCCATGTTACTATTCTTGAACATGAACTTTTATAATTAAGCAAACCAAACAACTGTTTTGTTGTTTATTCAATAATATGAAGATATGGAAATGATTCTGTTGAATGGATTGTGAACATTTGTCCTAATTAAAGACAATTTGTGTCATAGATTTATTTTGACACATCTTGTGCTTAAGTGTTTATACGCTGATTTCTCAATCACTACTTACTTCTAATAAATTTTTACCACTGAACCCTAAACAGAAAACAGAAGGCTGCAAGTGTGAAAGAAACCTTACTTCCAATCTTAATTTTTGTGCAGAAAATGGTGTTTATGTGGTTATATCTGACTGGATGAGGTTTAAGGGTAATTAACAGAAAATATTGGATCATTCGTTTCATGCATATTAGCTATTGACAGCACTACGAACCTGCAATCTTCAGCGAACTGATGCTCCCTGAAGGACTCTATTCTGTGTTATTCAGCCTCACGGTCTACACCTCTTACCATGGAGTTATTCGGATCAATACCGACTTATATTCGACCTTGATATTGAAATGTTTAGGGAAACATGTTTACAAACAAACTCAGTAGTTGTTCAGTCATGACAGAAAAAGCACAATTAGTCGTCCTCGAGCACTCACTAGCCGACATGATCTTAATGTTTTTCTTGATTTCTGAAGGCTTTCTCAAAAAATATACATTGCTTAAAAAACTGACGCCCATTAAATGACGAGAAGTTATGAAATGTTAAGTTATGCGTACTCACTGCTGTGGAATTTCAAATTAACACGTAGTAGTTATTTGGTGTTTTATAGTCACTACAGCTGGTGACAATCCATGAATTTTGAAATTATTTCGGCGTTGAATACTATTGCAAAATTCTTATAATCACCAATATAGTTTCAGCCATAAAGTTAGAAAGCTCGTGTGTAAACACCTATAGTTTATTGACAAATATGTATAACATGAGGCAAGAGTGTTGTGATGTGTTTATCATCCCCACGTTCTTGACAATACGTATTTGTCATCGACTGTTATCAAATGTTTTCTGAATGCAACGACTAACATGATGCAGGAAGCCAAAACACCAATGACCTCAGCTAAAAGTACACGTACATGTAAAGAAACTTCATGTAGTCAATTCAAATTATATTTCCAAATGCTTTTTTATTTCTAAGTTATAAAAAATCTTTTGATTTACTTCTTATACTCTTCTTACACCTAATCAATAAATGAAGTCTTTCTGCCTATGACAATGTCGACAAAGATGATGTTCCCTTAAAGACTGTAGACTAGCCTAGCCAAGGAGCATAAGCTTCCTATGGATTGTCTTCAATCATCTAACATCAAACGAGTTGTATTAGAATGTTATTGGATGGCTGTGTTATAATACACAGTACTTCACTTTTGAAGATTAGTTGTATTGGTGATTGTCAAAATGCCTGCAATCTGTGTTTAAGACAATTTTGTTGACTACTTTAAGAATATAAAATGTGTTACATTTTACTGAAAAATATGACAGATTTGTTTAGTCTTGATATTGGATTCACTGACCACAAAAACTTTTGTTTGCACTGAGAATTATATAAACTTCATCTAACACAACCGAATATTTGAACTTAGATGGAGCATAACTGCTTAGTAATCTTCTGTGTATATAAGTGCAAAAATAGTAGTATTACTTGTTAATTCATACCACAGAACACTGGTCAGATTTTCCATTATGGTACATTTTCCTTTTATGCATCACCTGTCTACTTAATATCAATGATGAATTATGTCTACAGTAGATACTATATAATTCAGAAGTTCTGTTGGTTAATGTGACCAGGGACATCAGTCATTTGGAAACAGTGACTTCCAGATACATGAAGTCCTCGAAAGCCGTAATCCTATGTCGTTGTTGAAGAAACAAATCATAAAGGTCCTATAAATGCTTTTTAACTAACAGAATATGTATTTATTAGCACAAATTATTATTATTTGCTTTAATTTATTCGAGTTTCAAAGGCTATAAAGAGATAAATAATCTGGAAGCAAAACCGTTATTGTGTTGCAATTATCTTATGTATTCGTAGTTCCAGGATCGCAAAGCTTCATGAATCTAAAAGTAGTAGTAGTACCTTATATTTTTAGTTGCCAGATACGGTAAAATCTTCTATAGAATTTAGTGTCTACAAAATGAATAGAAAACATTTCAAATTTATCTGGACTCGTCGATCTAAACTTCAGAGAGTTGGAGGAATTTATGAAATAAATCTCAGGATTCTGAAAAAACGGTTAACCTTCTCCGATCTTGATTAGTATGATGTAATAAACTATTTTAAACTTTTCACAAAACACTTTGTAGGTGTACTTTAACTATAATTTGATAAAGAGAACTGTGCTCTAGTTTGATACAATGAAATAATTTTGTAACTTGACTCAATTATTACCACTTAATGACATTACAAAGAGTCCATCATAATATTTTGATATTTTTATCGATACTATAGTTTGTATTATTAATTACAAGAGCTCTGATGATAGTAGTATATTGTCACTACTTAAACTCTTGTCATTGGCTTTTGGGATGTTTTTCGTTTAAACATTTTTCAACCTCAAACCTTTAGAACTGACTCCCAATTGTTATCAAAACCCAAGAGTTACTTTAAATAATCAGTCCACAATACTAGACTATTATATAAACTAAATCTACATATGGATTTCTTATGGTTCATAATATTGTATATGATGTTTCATTAGTGTAGATTTTATATTATGGATATTGATATAGTATGATAGATTATGGGGAAAAATACTTGTTACTAGATGTTAGTTGACTTATGGATGATAATGCGTCTTTGGAGCTATCCTTATCTTTCTAGTTAACTTCACTAGTAACAATTATTCAAATCAGTCCTCAGTTAGGTTCTTGAACATAATAGGAATAAGTACATCACTAAGGTTGTCAATCCAACTTAACATTATTCTCATGCAGTTATTACTAATTAAATGTGAATAAAAAAGAACCATCCGATATATATATATATATATATATATATATATATATATTTGTATAAGCATAAGTAAACATTATTAGATTTGATCAGACAAAACCATTTATCGCTATCAATGGAAATAATGATAACGAATATAAAGAAAGATTAAGTAACCTTTGACACATAACCTTAAGTCGCAAAAATGATAATAATAATAATAATAACAATAAAATTACTAGATAAGTAGGTTAAAATATTTCTTGTTAAAGGTCAGTTGTCAATAAGAATAAGAGTAATTCTCACCTACATATCCCATTTTATCTAATTTATAAACTAATAACAATAAAATTACTAGATAAGTAGGTTAAAATATTTCTTGTTAAAGGTCAGTTGTCAATAAGAATAAGAGTAATTCTCACCTACATATCCCATTTTTATCTAATTTATAATACTATGCATAAAATAAACATTAGTTGAATGAGTTAATAAAAAAATACTGTTCATTACCTATTTATTTTACCCACTGGAAGAGAAAACTCTATAGTTCTGCTTATTTCCCTGAGAAGCAAATACAGACTAACTGTTGAATATGAATGCATTTAAAAAAATTAAAAATTTTTGCAAACTTTTAGTAATTTATGTCCCACGTCCGAAGTTTGTTTAATTTTGGATAAAGAAAGAACGGTGAACATGGAAGACCAAGACAAAGTCATTTATCTGAACTCCCATAAGTCCTTTATAGTCGATGCCTTGTAATTTTTTATTAATATGATTTAAAGCGTGTAAAGAAAATTTTAAGTTACTACTATCCTTTTCAGGATGTAAAGCAATGAAGATAAAACAGGATTCTCCAAACAACACTCTCTTGAACTGTTCTTACTACTAATTCCCAAGTGGATATCAATTGCTTGTATGAATGTTTATAGTTTATGGGTACTGTGATTTCGATAGTTGAAAAAGTCTGCACATTATGATCATATACAATCCATCTAATAATTCTAAGAATAAGACTGAATGAGTTTCTGAATTCCAATATTAACCAACACCAATTAGTTTAATTAATCTAATGTTTAATATAGAACAAAGCCTTTTCATCTATACATCCTCGGTAAAGTATTGAGCTTATTGCATCAATGGATTACGTTCGTTTCAGAAATGTTTCGAGTTGAAGTCATATTAGTTCTAAATCAACCCTCTAAATATGACGTCGAACAAGCAAGCTACCAACACAATCAAGCAATCAACCAATGCCTGTTAACCCACTTGAAGTATAAGCCGTCTACCAGTATCCTGCAACCAACTTTGTTCTGGACTCTCCATTGCAATCTTTCCCAAGTCCTATTCATTTCCTCCATGTCTGCCTACAACTGCTGGCACATTATTCTCTAGTCTAACTCCTTCCCTTTGACCTGGAGGATTCCAACTTAATGCATGTTTTGTGACATAGTGTGATGATTTCCTCAATATTCACCCACAGCATGTTTTCCTAGTTTATTCCTCAGCTGGAAATTGGTTAGTTTGTTCTCTGACACAGTAGATAGTTGCCAATGGTGTTTGTTCAGTGGATCCAGAGCATCTTGAGTGAACAACTGTTCGTAAATAAGTGTGTCTTTTTAATGGTATTTTATGGTTCACCATGTTTCAGCTCCATACAGCAAAATTGTTTTCATGTTTGTAATGAAAATTCCGACTTTGATGTCAGTCGACAGCTGGTTTGAGCTCCAAATATTTCTCTGATATAGACATGCCACCCTTCATTTGTCTTATCAATTTGTGTCTTTACATGTGCATTAGATCCACCAGGTATGTGAAAGTTTCAACATCTCCCAGAGCTTCTCCATCAGGTCAGGTGTGATTTGGTTGGTGCTCAGTTTGTTGTATCTAACGATCTTGTTTTCCCCCTTTCCCCCTTGTAAACGTTGAGGTCTACTACCGGCTGTAAAAGCTGCTGCTACACTGGCCTTCTTCAACTGCATTTGTTGTTGTGTATAGGATAGAAGAATTGGGTCGGTGATCTGTGACATCTAGATCGTCTAGCTTCATCCAGGTTGTCCACTGTATACCGTGCTCTGTCTGAAATGTCGGGGTTTTAATAATCCAGTCAACGACCAGAAGAAAGAGGAGAGTATGCAACTTTGCCTGACACCGGTCTTCATTTGGAACAAATCTGTGAGCTGCCCTTCATTCAATGTTTTGCAATGTAGTCAGTCGCGACAATCCTATATGATATTAACTATCATCTAGTGTACACCATAATGTTCACTTGCCCACATTCCCAAATACTTCGTCATATTTAAGGAAGTTGATGTAAGGTAGTTAGTTCCATTTTGTTGACTGTTCAACAGTGATCTGTAGTTCTGCGATTTTGTCACTACTCAATCAATGCTTACGGAATCCGGCCAGTTGAACTGGAAGCTGGCCATCTACTGGATCATTCATTTGACTCGAAGACACTTGGTTAAAGATATATCCTGGTACAGAAATTAGAGTGATGCCTTTGTATTTTTCACAGTTACTGAGATCTCGTTTCTTTGGTATCTTGACATGGTTTCCTGATTTCTGGTCTCCTGGGACTTATTCTTCCTCCCAAATCTTTCTGAATGAATCACGGGGCATCTTTGCAGTAACTTCTATGCATAACTTCAGTGCTTCAGCTGGTATATTGTCTATCCCTGCTGCTGATGAATATGCTATACCTATGCAACATACTTCTTTCTTGTGTATACCAGTTCGTCGCTGCCATCTTAACTCGGTGGTCGGTCTTGTGCATCGTGTTGATTCAACCGAAGTATATTGGCTGGAACGCACGTTCCTCTAGGTCCTACTTTGCCAAACAGGTCTTCTAATGTAAAGTGATGTGTCCCCTTCAGATGATTGCTCAGCAATGATCCAAGATGCCGTGATTTGGTCAGCACATGATCGATGATTACGAAATCCGATCTGCTGATCTGAAGGCTAGCCACCTACTTGATCTTTAATTAGGTCCAACAACACCCGGTTGGAGAAGTTTCCTAGCACAGAAATTACAGTGATGCCTCTGTAGTTCTTACGCTTGCTAAGATCTCGCTTCTTTGGTATCTTGATGAAGTATCCCGGTTTCCGGTCTGCTGGGGTTTTTCCTTTCTGTCAAATCTGTCTGGAGAGAAAATGGAGTTGTTTCTACGTGTGGTTTCAGTGTCAAAGCAGGTAAGTTATCTAACCCTGCTTAATTACCACTCTTGATTTATCGGATGACCATGCTAAATTTTTCGATTTTTGGTGGGTTGACATTTATAGGAAGGTCTGTAAAAGCTGATTCGATGACCAGTGAGTTCTGTGGAACTGGTCTTTTTAAGAGTTCTTTAAGTTCTCTACCCACCTGTTTCGCAGTTCTTGGGTCTCAGTGACTGACTTATCTTGCTTGTTCTTGACTGGTCATTTTGATTTATTTCATTTCCTAGATAACTTCTTCGTTGTATTATATGGATGGTTCATATTTCCTTCTCTTCTAGCTTTTTCTGCTGTCATTGCTAAGTCTTCCATGTAGTACCACTTAATAGCTGTGGAGCGCTTCTTCAGTTGCTCATTGGCTTCTATATGTTCAGCCTGTGCCTTGGCTTCCTCAGTCCTTGTTTGGCTATTATTGATTGCTGTTTTTTATGGTTCGATTAAACCCATGTAGCTTTGTGTTTACATTTGTGAGGGGATATGGTGACATCCATAATCATTTTATTAAAGGCGTATAGGTTTACAAATCTTTCACCGTTTTCATTCTTCTTGTCCAGTATCTGTCTTCCCATGATATCTTCATATCCAGCGTTAACCATTCCAATCTTGCCACAAAGGTCTTCCATTAAAATGGTTAGATCTTTGTCTGATAGAAGTGATCTTTATCGTCTTCATTGATATCATTGGTGGAAGCATAGCATTGTATGATATTTATTGCAATTCTCTCCTTATTTGTCTTGAGGGATCCTCTGATGATCGTGGGTCCATGGAATTCCTATCCCATATGTCCTTTCTGTGCTTCTTTGGACAATATCAATGCAACTCTTTGTGTGTGGGAGGCATTTATTTCAGGCCGAAGTACAGTAGTATCTATCCCGGGGATAATGTTTTTTGTCTGCCTTTTGACCAATGAGTTTAGCTTACTCCAAGTATCTTCAGGTTGTATTTTCTCATTTCTTCAGCTCTTTGAATGTTTCTCCCTGTTACTCTCATCATGCGAATATTCCATGCACCGATATTAACTGTTGCTCTGATTATCAAAAGGAGCGTAGCCCACATGACTTCCGAGGAAACTCGGCTTTCAGAATGAGGCGTCATAACCCTTCAAAATGAAGACTTCCAACTCTCAAAGCAGAGTTTAAATGGTTTAAATATTTTTTTGTGGTTAACGTGTTTCTGTAGCAAAGGTGTCTTTTATGGGCATAGGTTTGCTAACCCTATACCAGAACTCCTCCATTTATCCGGGCTTGGGATTTCAGTAACCCTAGAAGAACTCCAGTTGGAATTGCATGTCTTTGAATTTATATAAATAATTCTGAACTGGTGTTTATTTCATTGCATTTTCACTCTGTTTCCTAATTATATAATTGATGTTTTCCAATAATTATTACTGTATTGTTTATTATATTCATTTCTGTTTATATAACATCCATACCTAGTTATGTTGTTATATCGGCACTAGTGTGTACGCACTTTAAGGCTATATACTTGTGTACAAACATTTGCATTAAATCACAAGAACAGGATACGTCATATTTAGCTGTATATCTTTTAAAAGACTAATCTGTTTAACTCTGTGATTCTTAGATTATATTCTGTTTACAAGGCATTTGATATATGTGTAGGCAAGGTTTACTGTAATTCACATAATAAAATACATTATTGTATACATGTTTTAAAATTGGAAAGCTGCACTATTATGCATAGCACAAAGAAGACGATTAAGAAATTATAAGATAAATAACACTGTGATCAACGTGTTTTGTTTTCAAAATGACATACAGATGAATAGACACAATCATATGGATGTATCTTCCTGCATATTCCTCTTTTATGTTGAACACATTAAAGCGATTGTATTAGAAATAAACAAAGCGATCAACAAATTTCTTTATTCTTTTCTTATGAAAAATTGAAGGCGTGATAAACTTCACATTACCTTGTAAATAAGTAATGAAATTTAATTTATATTGTCTACAATTCTAATAATTACAGAAATGGGTAACGTCATTTTCATAGTTGAATTCGAATTTAGCAGTAAAATGGTATTTTTGCCATCCTCAGTTTCATAATGAATGTACGATAGTATTTTGACATATTGGTTTACAACAGCGAGAACAATAATTGATGCTCTTACCATTGCTATGAATTATTAAGCGAAAACCATTCCCAACTGAATATAAACGAATTAATTACTTAGTTAGTCGTGTACATATTAGAACCTAACACAAATGTATATCGATTCAAGTTGTCACACCGTGTTATAACACCGAGAAGTACTAATGATATCATTGATCATACAAATATTAGAAACAGAAATATGATTAGAGACAAAAGAATTAATTCATAAAAAGGTATAAAATAATTTCAAGTACCAGATCTAAGGGAAGATAAATAGTAGAAACATATGTGCCACTGAGACTGATTTTGAGACATGTTACCTATAGTATCCAGTCACTGGTTACAACAAGTGTACGGACTTTATCCGCGTAGTCTGTACCTATCAACACAACTGAGTCTAGCAATCAATGATTTCATGGACTGACGGTACTTTCCGGTTTTCGCCCCTTCTTTAATTCTTTTATACTACTCTTATGCCAGTCGCCATCACACGGTAGTTGGGCATAAGTAATAAAGGTCCTAACCATTTCAGTCGACTGAGATTTCCAATCTGATTAATTGACTCCCCATCTTTCTCTAGTACATTGTATCTAACTTTAGCATTGATCACTTCATGGTCCTAACAATGTTTCAGATATATCTATGATCAAATACTAGTAACTTACAAGTGCTGTCTACTCTTAACAGTAATGTTTCACTTCCATGCAGTTAAAAATGACTACTGAGCAGTATACTTGTTCTATGATTAGTAGACAGGCATGTTGCCTACGACATATTCGACTTAAGCTTGGAGAAGCCAAGAGAGCTTTCTGAATCCATGTAGAGATCTAGTCAGATACCAACTTGTCCGTACTCACGAAACTGATTATATTGAAAATGGTTGGCTTGTCTAACTGCTTCACTTCCAATCTCCAGTTCAGCAGCTAACTCAGATCATTCTGAAAGTAATATTTCGCATTTAGAGGAAAATAAACACATCACATACATACTTCTATTGTTGCTCAGTGTGATCAAAACACTGTGTAGTGTCAAGGTTTTTACCAAATAAAACTATGTTATCTATGTGTTTAGAGTCGACAACTGAGCCTCCTGAAAAGAAATCAGTCCCCAGAAGTGCAGACGAAGAGTGTTATTTCAATCATGAAATTAAATAAAATGGATATGAGTGATAGCTTTGATGAACACCGCTTGAGGTTGAGACTTCAGATTATAGTCTGCCATAAATTTTGACTCAACTAGTTGTGTTTGAGTAAGTAGCCTCTACAAGGTGCATATAATCTCGGCGTAGATCGTTCACTGACAAACACTGTCACATGACCTCTTCTTTTAAATAGTAAAATGCCGCTTTCATGTTAAAGAATATCAACAAAGTCAGATGTTTATATTCATATATTTATGCTAGAACATAACAATTTTGAATGTTTGATATATATATACTTATGATTAGGTCTAACACTACTCTAGTTTTTCTGTGTTTACAGCTTACGAATCTTAGTTAAGCGTCTGGCAATTGCTGAAAATAATATTTTGACAATACACTGATCAAACTCATTTCCCAGTGGTTATGGTTTTACTGTGTTCATTATGCTGTATCGGGAGATCCAAGAACAGTAACTAACTTTCTAAACCGTTTTTCATAAGACTATTCCATTTATTTTGATTAGATGTAAATTGATTATTTTATTTATATTATTGTCTTGTTCTCATAGTCTTAACCTCCCATTAGACTTATGAACTGTTATCACATCACTTGTTATTCAGGAGCAATGACCAATTAGTCATGTACCTGTACCCTCAGTCCTTAGTAATTGTTGTACCCGTTTTGTATAAATTTTATTTACCATTTTGGTGTGTTGTATGATCTGATTTTGTGTATATATAAAGGAGTGTTTGAAATACAATATGATTCTGTCTGGTTGGCTCATCGATTTTGTGTTCTCTCATTCCCGGCTTGGAGACTGGTAGTCGCGGGGCAGACGCCTACGGGCACTGATTGGCAATTATCGAGGTCACACTATATTTGCCATACGTTTGTAATTGGGCCGAACATATATTTAGAAATATAACAGTAAGATTCAGACAAATGCGTCTTTTCACTACAACATGATTAGTGTCCAAATATAATCTAGAACAAGAGGTAGTTTTCTGTGTGGCCTTCCCAGAGATGACTTAGGGAGATGTGATCAATGTGGGTCCATTACTGGGTCAGCGGACGGAGTTGACAGGTTAGACAATGTCTCTGATTACGTTTAAAGTTGGTGCTTGACGGAGATAAACTGACATATGAGTAAAGTTGAAGTAGACAGTTATTTTTTTCTGTTCACAGAGATGAAACACTTAAATGCTCTCTTAAATGTCCTTTGGTCTGGTTTGTGATGTATTCTTGGAAATTAAATTCACCTGCCATGAATAATGCACCTTCTAGATGGGTTCAGAAGGATTTATGTAAAATTGATCTTTCACTTCACCCTAATTGCAGTCAGTGGGATCGTAGAAATAAGTAACAAAAAGGCATCCGCGTGTGCCGTGTCCCTCTGAGTCTTTAAAAAATCATTGATTCGTACACCATATAAGCAACTATTGACACGAATCAATTCACAGTGTCTATTCTGTACTCAAACTTAGCTTTCTACCTACACCAGCCAGACCAAGAGAAGCTATCATCATGTCAACTGATAAATGGTGGGTAAAGCTGGGTGAGGTAAATTAAATGACTGCCCTAAGATCTTGTATGAATGTTTCGAAGATACAGCACATATCAATATTACAAGACACTAGCTAATGATACCTAATACTTTGTTTGAAAGGGGCCGGATATTGAAGGACTCAACAAGTAGTTTAGAGCGGTCACAAAAAACTTGTCATGGCATTTAGTGAATCCAAATTGCTGGCATTCGTTACTCGCAAGAAAGAAGCCGAAGAAGGAAGACGGGAGTTGATGGTGGGAATAGAATTAATATTACATGATGAAGTTTAAGTATGAGAGAGTTTATCTCGATTCCTTTTAAAGGTGTGAAGGTGGTTATTACTTTCTGGTTGACAAGGCCTTTCTCTTGAATGTATATAAAATTGAAAATGAGTTAAGGGTAGTCTGTATAATCTACAGGGGTAACTTCTGAACTATAAGGGCGACTACTTTAGACTAGTTACATAAGAACGTTTAGAAGACAGTTTTGGTGTTTCATTTTCCTGTTTCCAAGTGCCTCTTACCAAGAACGGAAATCCGTGAAACAAAGCATTACATAAATATTTATTTTCTTTGACGCTCCCCTTTATCATGAGATAGCATGATCGTTGTAATGCTGGTTGTCTGAGGAAAACACTTTGTCGTTACCACATCCTTTTACTTCAGCTAGTATGCCTTCACTCTACTCTTAGATTAGCTGATCTTAGTCTTGCTATCCTTCAATCCACCTTTTGGCACGGTAGGACCTAAAACAACAATTAATCTAACCAGAATACCCCAAGTGGCTTATCACTAAATGAAAAACCTATGGTAGAAGCTACGACAGGAAACTACTCCCGTACAACGAAAAGTATATAACTGGATATGTATGCAAATCTTAACACATTTGAATGAGCAATCATCATACTGCATACAACTGTTCTGTGTTTCAAAAATGAGTGCAGTGACAAAGTGCCGGACAATAATAACCATAAATAGCTTGGAGCCTGGCATGTGTGTGTTCTCATTAGTCACCATATCATATTGGAATGACGAAATCAGATTAAGAAAATTGATTTCACAATATAGCTCCACAAGAAGAGATAAAAAGATAGCTATAACAGAATAATTAAAATGAAGATTTAGAAGAGTAGAAAGAGTGGACGTGCCTACGTTATTCTGACCGGTTTTCAGCAATATCACTTAATGTCTGCAACAAGCGATTATGATAATTAGCTAAAGACTCCAATTATGTGGTCTGGACCCAGCGACACATCCCAGACCAACGGTTAATGACTTCATGAACTGATACCATGTTTTTCTGTTCGCCGCCTTGGTTATACTCCCAACCTTCTCTTAAACGAGCAAATCTAGTGAGTCGAGATAAACCGTAGTTAAGCAAAAGCAATACAGGCACATGTACTTTACTTTGGTCACTTATGTGTTACAGTGGAGAAATATTATGTAACTTCTACTATGATTGTGTGATCTATTATTTGTCTCTTTGAATAATCATTACCCACTACATGTAATTCCATAAAATAAATAGATATCGGAAACGGGGGTTATTACATGACAACCAATGAAGACAAGAACCATTTGTCAGCCTAAACGTTTGCACAGCATTTCAACATCTTGTAAGCACCACAATTTGTTTTCACTTGTAAATGTTTACAGATTTATGATCATCTAACATTACTGATTTGATCCAAATGTCACTAATTTTGGCAGCTAAAGGAATCAAGACAAATATTAACTCGACTGGCCAGAAGAACTTTTAGTTTACTCATTCATTATCTCTCCATTATGCTGAAATCATGTTTTATGATTTATTTGCTTAATTGGTAATTAGCAACGAGGTTTTCACCAGAAAGAGCTAGAAACGATGGTAATTAATGACAGTAATATTAGTAGCAACTACTATATCTATTACTATCTGAAAATAAAGGGCCACTATCACAATTATTATCGCCACTATAGCCTTCAGTAGAATGTTCTATCGTAATTGAAAAAATATGTACATTCCACAAGCATGAAGTCAAATCGACTACATCGGCATTTATTCAATGTGTATCTTTCAAATTCCAAAGTTCCAATTTTATTTACTTTCAATTATTTAAATATAGTTTTTCTCATTTAGATTTTTACAAATTGCGAATCTACGCTTAATAGTAATGCACTAAAAACATAGTAAACAGTGAAATGTATTAGATCGACTCAGATTACTGATGACTTCATCCTTATGTATTGCGTGTTTGTGTGTGAGCGGACATGTGGTATGGATGAACATAATTTATTTGCTTTGTTTATCTACATTAATATGCACAAATGTACATGTTTCCGAAAATGCGCACATGCAAATTTACGAAATATACACAAGTTGTTTAACATGAAAATGCAGTACTCTGTTAAAAAAATTCCAGTATTTATTTACTTTTGATTACTGAACGATACACTACTAGTAAGTAGATATAATATAATGGGTTCATATATACACATACTCACATACTTTATATTAACTGATCAACACAAATAATAGATATGTAAATTTGCACAAATAACTTGTGCACAATACAAAATACATGTTGTAACTCGTTAATTTATGAAAGGCACTGCTTAATTACACACATACACCTTTGTTTAACAAGTGTTAATTTCACAAAATGTTGAACTGATTATATTCTCATCCTCATATATGCCTTAATTATTTGGAATGTAATACCGAGATAATGAAATTTTCACTGAAGTTTACTGATGACACAATTCATTGTCAAAATGTATCTTTATGCATTGCTACGTTTACTTTTCATGTATGTACAGTTTTCTGCTTATTCCTTTATGTATGTGTGCATAGGCATTTGTCTACAATGTATTTATTAATATTGACTTATGTTGTTGTCTTTTTTCTCCCCTACTGTCCTGTAGATACTTTTTTTAGAATAATTTTGATTGGTAAAAATTTCATTTTATTTGTGAATATAATATGCGTGGTAGCTATATAACCGATTCGGCTGATGAAAATGCCAACCAATCAATGTCCTACATATATTAAGTCGGTTAACTAACTGGAAAGGTTATGTGGGGGGTGACAGATTCTTTTAGTAGCAAAAGATTTTGTAAATAGAATGAATTTACACTAATTATCTAACCCCCTATATCATCATTTTCTGAAGGCAACATTATTAACCAGTCGGAAGCAGTTAATAACAATAATGTGAGCAAATAAATGATTTAAAACTGAAGTGTAATGTACAATTTATAATAAACATAAATGAGCACAATCTGTTAGCACTCTTAATTTTTAATTCCCGGGAAAACTGTTTACTATTCAATATTTAGTCAATGATGACGACACCTGTTATGTCAGAGAATAATAATTATCTTCAGGAAATTTCAATGAAATATTTAGAAGAAATGATGCGTATCAGTAAAAATGTTGTTCCACGTGAAAATATTACGCGCGCTAATGTATATGAACTCTCTGACTATCAAAGGAATTATTTTGCAAATCTATCTTCATATTTTCAGAATACCCCTGATAACTCTTCCTATATTAGTAACAATATTGATCATAAAATAGACAATGTAAATCAAGAACTGCATATGAATTCATTGAGTAGTGATAATGCAAACAGTAACTGTCCTAAATACATATTTAACCCACAAACGATTCAAAGTAAAATTCATGATCACTTCCAGTACAGTCGATTAAATCAAGATATGAATAAACAGTTAGGTAAGTTGGCAAAGTTTTGTTACATTATTATTATTATCAGTAATATACTTTCCTGCTATGCAACTTGTAGAAGTGCTATATTTCAAAATAAACGCGTAAGACTCTTTGAACATATCTAATATTCCCTTATATTCCAACCAATTATTGTATGCGTGTGGGAGTGTGTCTGTCCTAAGATCATAGGTTTCATGCTTCTTTATGATCGTATACTGGCTCAGGTATTTAACTTCAAACCATCTGGTTGGGGATTCATATCCCTGCTCTAGCACTTTGTTTGAGAATTTAAATAGTCCCATTAATTGTTTCATAAACAGCGTTTCGAAAATGAGTGACTGATGAGTTATATCAATAAGCCTTCATGAAATTATTTATTCTAACCTATAACTCATAAATATAAGCAAATACTATTATTTTGCATTAATTACCTAAAATGAATCATTTATGAAGAAAGCGCAACTAATAAAGTGGACTGTGACTAATAGTGGAGTCCCAAATGCACATTTCGACTTAACTGAGGCTTAGCTAGATACGCCTGCATTTCAAGATCTACTTAATCATTGCAAGAAAAACCTATCTCCCGTCATATCAAATGTCGGCGTGTTATATAATAATCATCATGCTCCAGATATGCATCAATTTATCCAACAACCGGATTACTGACTGTTCATATGGTTTTATTTTTTCCTCTTATTGAAGAATGGATTTTGACTAGTCTTTGTTGGTATATGTTTGCATTGTCTTAATACAGCTTTTTGGCTGAAAACATCTAATCATAAGATAGTGAATGGAAATAAACAACAAATTACCCACTTAATTAAAAAGTTCTTTGAGAGTTAATTATTTCAATTAACTCAACACTTTATTTCTATGAAGTGTATAATTTTGCTTTTCTCGTATTACATCCTATAATTAGTGCAATATTCAAATAGGATACTGCGATAATAAAATTTTATCAGTCATTTCAACACAACAGTAATGTAAAGTTGAACATCGATAAATTCTTTCCATAACTTTGTATCATTTAATATGAGATAAGATGGATTGAACATAGTTTTAATGTCTATGTTATAAATTCAATAGGTAAGGTCTATTGATTGCTGAAAAACGAGAAATATGATGTCACCTTTTAACTAATTAACTTATTTACCAGGTGATCGTACACTGCTTCGAATCACATTCAATGTATGTGTGCTAGTACTACTACTTGGTTGTCTAGACTTAATTAAGTGGAGCTGGAATCGATCACGAAACTTACTGGCTAGAAGTTAAATGTTTTAGCCAGCGATCAACCGATGCATTCGCTCACTAACTAATAATACATGTACCTGCATTTATATATTCATTTTTATTTAAATTACATGTAAACAGAATTGTTACCTAGGTAGTAGAAACTTGATTTCATTAAGAACTTGAGGCAACATAATAATAAAATCTGAATGCAACCTAAGATTTCAATCTAAATTGAATTTCAACTAACGACGTAGATTTTAGTCCCTTAATATAAATAATCTATCGTTCACTAATGGACATTGAACCCTATATTTCGGCCTACATTTTGTCTGCTTCCATTTATTCCGTATAAAAGTTAGTTAGATAAAGCTAAGGGAAATTGGAAGAGCACTTAATAACTTGTTTTCACAAAACTATTTCATCGTTAATTTGAACTGGTTAAAAACTGGTTAAAAAATCGATTAAAAACTAATCCCTATTATTAGGATAAACTTGTATATTCCCGTTGATTTGTTATAGACTGAAGCTGGTCAGTCCCTATTATCTTAAAAATCTGACTTCATACCAGTCCTTCGATTATGAGTTCACCTGTTAAGTAGCTTTGCTTATAAATAATAAATCAGCGTTCAGTTCTAATCCAAACAGAGATCAAAACTAACATCTTCAATGTTTGCAATGAGTTAGAATCTTTTTGCTAACTGAATTTATTGTTTATGCTTTCAATCGCACTTACTGAATTCTTTTTTACAAAAGTATCTATTATTTTACTTCCTATTTAAACTGAAAAGCCTATTCTATTGTTGTTCTACATAACATGCTATTTGATATTTTAAACTACCTTTAGTGAGCGATAATCAAAAAAAATATGTAGATAGATTCATGACTATTGAATATGTACTCATATTTTTTTATGACTGTGAACATCATTCACTTTAACCCTATATGACTGAAGAAATAATAATAATAATAACATCATACATTTACACAACATTATGTAAAAATGTAATGATGTTTTTAAAACGCTTGTATTTAAATACAACTCACTACATCATTATAGCAATACTATTCTAGGTATTGTAAATTGTCTAAGTTATAGACAGAAAAAATGGGGTGAGTTATATTAGGTTTAATTTAAGAAAAAAAAACGTACTAATGACCTGTTTCATAGTAAAAATGAAATAAAACTTGAATTCATAACAAAAGTGAGCTTTCATCAATTTGTGTTATCATTTTCTAGCACTCGTATAATGACATCAAGTAAATTTAAATTACCCACTTGGAAAATAATTTTGACCACTAATTGATATAGATTAAGGTATTGGAAAGTGAAGTGAATTAGGTAACTAACTCATCATAGCCTGTAGTACATAAACAGTAGAGGATTTTCATGAAAAAGATACGTGTTTTTGACGATGTCATTTATTCTGACTTATACTGAATTTTTTCCATCATTTCACTGTTATAAGAATTTTTCTACGACTGTAATGTCTTATTTCTGTTCACAAGATGTTTAAACTCAAAATATTTAAATTGAAACAATTCAGAGGTAATTAATAAAGCTGTATGCATTAAACTCTTCAAAACTAAAATCTGATTCATGTTGCTTCCAGAATGCGTTACCAACTAAACTTGTTTGTGCTCACTTCTAGCCTTATAAAGTAGGATCTTGTTTCATACGTTTTGTTGTCTCAAACCACTATTTATGTACCAAGTGCCCTTATGTTGTTATTGCTGATCAAGTTCTGTCACTGAGTTGTGTGTATTGATAGGGTGAATAGTTCCTACCTGCCTCTAAGTACGATAGTGGATAACTTAAACATAGGATATGAACAGCTTTCAAGTGATTTTGATATCAATCCAAGGAACTCTAAGTATCAATGTGAACTGTGTGCAGAGACATAGGCCAGCTAATTGAATATTACAGGTTGTTACGTAATCGTTATTGACTAATCTAGGTAAAACAGCTTGCTAATATACCAACATCTATTTATGCTTGTTATAAGGAAGGAAACTGTTTTGCTCAAGGTTATGCGATAGACTTCCCGAACTCATAAGAACTATTAAGGCCTGACGTAAATTTATAGAATCTAATTAAATGGTTCAGGACTTTAGAATAAGCTAGTATCATAATTTAAACAAAGATTTTTAACCAAAAAGGGTTAATTATTTATTACAGAATAGCTGAAAATATTTATTGCAGAAAATAAACACGATCACACTTTGTTGAAAAGTGTGGATGAATATAAAATATGGATTCGAAAAGCTAATCTTTTAGCAATTAACTAAAAATCATACAATAGGCTCATGACTTGTTCATGGAGCTTCTTAACATATTTTGATTAGTGATTATGTAACTTTCTAAATAAAACACCTATTTGTATTACATAGTTAAAGAATAAGAAGTGGGAATTCTACCATTGGATGCCGTCCCAGTGGTGCAGATGGTTAGGCGTTCACGTCAACCTGAAGCCCCTGGTGCGGAATCGCGGGTGCGCACTGCTGAAGAGTTCCACACTAGAACGAAACAGCTGTCCAGTGCTCCCTTGTTGTCAATGGTACCCTGCCAACATCAATCTGTGATATATCCAATCAAATTGAATAAGAATACGTTAAAATTAATTTTTGTATTAGCTGGCACTTCGGTAAAGTATATCTATGGTCTAATCCATTTTTCAAGAGACTTGATCAGTTCCGTTTAATGCTCATAAAGTGATTAGTATGCGAGCACTAACAATATTAATATCACTAACTTAATACATTCTGATTTAAGTATAATTTACTGGCTACCAGATACTAGTAAGTTTTAAGGAAGCTGGTTTCAGCAAAATCTATTCCAAAATTATTCTAAGGTAACCATAGCTTTTATCTTATGTAAATGCTTAAATTTAAAGTGATTAATTCACGTGGTTAGTTTCTGTCAGAATCCTAAACTGTTTATGTAATGCATAGGGTTAGTATCATAATTAACTCTCCCTCATTAACATGACCTATGAAAGCTATTTTATGTCTGTTTTCATAAGTAAATAATCGTTAACTTTATTGGAGAAAGTCATCATTATGTGTAGCCAGTACTATTTCAGTGGTTAATGTTTTTATTATTTAGTGATCTGTTTATGCACCATAGTGATTGCATATCATGATTAGGCTAAATTTTATCGACCATAGATACAACTGTCACCTCTTTTTGATTGATTTCCTCCTAGTAAATACAAAAGTCTATTGTTTTTGTAGGATAATGATGGTTATGCTGGTCTTATTGTTACAATTAAAAATTTTTCTAAATCACTGTAGTGATCAGGATAATTTGATAAATTAGTGTCATTAAAAGATTTTATCACAGATACTCGACACTATATGTAATTTAAAGACGTAAGAGGAGTAATCAACACACATGTCGACAATATAATTCAGGGAATTATTTTAAAAAGTTTGATTAATTTGGTGAATGTGTTCAACCATGCCTTCGAAACTGTTTACTTTAGCGAATAGGCAACTTTTCCTTCTTTGAATTTATTATGTTGAAATATTTTGGCAAAATGTGTGTGGAAAAAATGTGATTGTTTGTGTGTTATTATTTTTATGTGTTTTGATTACAACAGAAAGAATTGAAGAAAAATCCGGCCCTATAAAATTTGCAAGGCGTTTTCATCTTTAAAATCTGCAACATTGTCGGCAGAATAATAATGCCTAAAAGAAGGCGAATTTAGCTAAGAAACACGGTTAGAGAGTAATAGCTTCTAAATAATCGTTTTATGTCCCCATAGAAGCTTTTTCAACATTAGTGGAGAGGTTATTTTCACTATTATTATATATCATACTACAAATAATAATGGAGTAGTTTTATAATTTAGGAATGAGCATTGATGGTTAATAATCGTGGTTTAAAGATAATTCAGTAGCTGTAATGTATAAAGGCTCTGTGCTCGTAATGCTTGATTAATAGTTATGCACTGATAGAGCCGTATACTAGAGCAAAACAACGGTTCAGTGCTCTATGGTTTTCAGGGATTGTTTGGCCAAAATGAGCTCATGATTTGAATTTTCTTCAAAAATAATTTACTATGATGAAACAACAAAGCATTGATGAGATTGGAGGATTGCTGTACCTTGTTGATAACTGATTGTAATAAAAAGTATGAATCACTAAGTTTTACTCCCGTCAAGTAAGATTTACATCCAGGGTTCGCTTTAGTATTTGATCTTTGCTGATGAGTTTTAAACTGTGGCTCTTCAGTTGACATAAATTGGTTGAGAAGTAATTAAAATTAATTAGAACTACTGTTTAATATTTTAATTTGAAGACGATATATTAGCATAAACAGTCCTCAATGTAAGAATTTTCATGAAATCTATTGAGTTGAAAACGGTCGTCATCATGAATGGACATTAACCAGTTAGGGTTTTAGTTTTTATTGAGGGAAAACATTCATTGACGATAGTCCTACCATAACGTGAATTGATTAGAGTTTTGGAAAATATCAGTCTGAATACTGATATAATGTTATTTAGAAATGCATTTACAATGCAGAATGTATTACTTTATTTTAGTCTTTCATGTATTTTGTTGTAAAGTTAAAGAAGTTAAAATAAACAGTAGTTCGATATTTATTGGATGAATTGATGAAATTGATCATTAGGTTCAAAACATATCCATTGTTTCATTCCTTATGTTCTTTCATACACGATTATTATATCAATAATTTCAATATTAGAATGAAAAGAATGAAAATGATATATGTATCTAATATACAGTGACGCGTTAACGGTGAGATCATTTGACTCGTAATCACTGGGTTTCAGGTTCAATTGCTGCTCTACTTACTCTGGTATGAATAATTAGTTAACAGAATTATTAATTATTACTCACTGAGTGTATCTTGAAGCAAAGTGGAAAACGAATATATGTTCGAATTCAAATTAATATCTAGTTTATTGATGTGTTAATAGATTTATCGGCAGTAAATGCGCAGACTTAAAAATCATACTTGAAGAAGACTGTAGTAACTTTCTTAGTCACAAAATAATTTTTAGTTACTATCATTTATAAAACTGATCCACAGATACGGTAATTTTCTAGTGGACAAAGGTCTGTATATAATACTACTTATAAATATTGACCAATATGGAAAGGAGATGTAGCGGAATTAGGTGTTAAGGATAAAATCGGGAGACTACATCATTAGGCCATTTCGACTAAATAATGTGATCTGCTTTTATAATTAGCTTCCTCTTAAATATAGGCATTTTCAAGACTATCAGTAAGTAGGGGCCGTATTAATGATAATAACAATAGCTTTATTCAATAGTATGTTTAGTACAATGTGAATTCTCAGCATACAGTGTCTAAACAAGTTACTCCTTTTCGGTGTACACATACCATTGGATTTACACCGGTTTGTATTCACGAAGCAGCAACATCACCGCCACCACACTTTTCTTTGATGATAGGACGATCCTGACGAAAAATAGGTTATGTAGCCAGGATTCTTGGACTGTGATTAAATCATAGTTACGGTTTATGTTAAGACTAAGGAGAAATTGTAGGTAGTCCAATTTTCCAATAAGAAATTTATAGTTAAGACTAAGAATTTCAGGAGTAGGCGTTTGATGAGTAGTGATCCTTTTTAACGCATATTACCAGCCACCATAATGTCTTTGTTTAGATCTAACCGAATTATTCATGATAGGTTGTAAACATTTTATAAAGACTCGTGAGTACACAATGTGATTTTGGAACATCATTAGGAAATTAAAACGTAACGAAAAGTGGCTTTTTGAAATATTTAGCAAAACGTGGTAGCCCAAGATTTCAAGCAGGCCGCCGCTAAACCTACTATACTACGGGTAATCAGTAACATATCCACCAAAGTACACGGATATTAGTTACTAGCTGGTGATGTGAGACTGTTACCTAATTGTGCGGGTGCTGATGGCCTTTAATTACTTAGAAATTAATTTGTGATGTGGTAGGTAGACTAAATAATCAGAAATCATGAACCACTTCATTTAATGTTAGATGTTTGGAGGTAACTGGTAGGACTCAAATATAATAAAAAGAATTAATTCTCTCAAAATTATGGAAAAACTTGCTGGATAATCTTAACTATCAGAAATCCAGTTTCCAGGACCCTCGACTATATCCAAGTATCTAAACACCAAATACAGCAATACTTAATTACTGATGTGTAAAGTCATTCAAATGTAGATATTTCTACTGTTTCATGCTCATTTGTTGAAGTCGACGACATAAGAGTAAGAAATATAGTAACTTCTTGAATATTGAAATCTTATTCTCTGTTAATGAACTTTACTCACAATCTAAATTACTATTCATCATATGACCTTCCTACTTTCAATTAAGTAATGCAACAGGTTTCTTTCTTTTCTGACATGTATTTGTGATTAAATTTATGTAAAGCACTATCAAGTGACCTAGACATATATATATATATATATATATATATCAGTTGGTAGTTAGTTTAGTTGTCAGTATCCAAGCCATAATCCATGTTATCTTTCGTTAAGTTTATCAAAAATTTATGTAATGCCAGGTGATGTGACTCTGTAAAAGTAAAAGGAAATAGTAACTTAGTATTTTATATTGGGGTGTTTTCAGTACTTTTTCGTCGCCTCTGTAAAATCCTCACTATTAGTGTTAGTAAGTTTCCTTTTTAAGGTATTATGATTTCATTACATTACGATATAAGAATTTTCACTAATGTTCTTTTTCACTATCAGCTGTAACTCTCTTTTATGCGAAATGTTAAATATGATAGTCTTTCCAATGTCTTTATTGTTTTCTTTACTTTATACGATGCATAGATGCACCCAAAGAACTGATCAACAATTTTCACCAGTCCTCCACAATAGATTGTTTTGGCCAACTTCAGTCAAATCAATTAAATTATGGAAATATCTGCTTACAACTACAACAATATTTGATGTTATTGTGTGAATGGTTTAAAAGTACCTCCATCGCTACTGCCAGTACAAATATGCCACCAATATCAATAGACAATTCCACGATCAGCACTACTACTAATATGGCTCATAACGACAGCAATGTAAATAATAGCTATGGGATGAATTCCACGTATAACTGGATGACCTCCACTAAAATATCCCCATGTTCCTCATCGTCAACTTTATCGCCTGAGAGTATGACACAATTTTTAAATTTAAAGACCAATCACTCATCAAACAGTCCTTGTCATAATTACACACACTCCTCACCAGTAACAAATCCAGAGTTTCCAACACTTCCTCCACGTTCTTGTACTTGTGTGACCACTGCCTCCTACTCCTCATCTTCTTCGTCATTTATTACAACACCTTCGTCAATGACAAAGTCAAATACTTTCTTTAAAAATACATCTTTGACAAAATCCAGAAATCAAACAAATATTATAAATTCCATTCAAAACATACTAACTAGCATACAAGGAGATAACCCACTCAATCAAACTCATCACATTGAACCATCCATGGTTAAAGTAATAATGAAAGATGAAACAAGTGGAATAAAATGTAGAAATCAGTATCAAGAAAAGTATCAGTGTACAAAATTAACGGATAGCTTTATTGAAAAAATTTATCAAAATATTTTATTTTATTACTACTATTATATGAACTATAACCGATGCAAAAATAGAAATATCACCAATGCTACTAATACTAATATTTGTAACAATCATAATAACTATGTGATTCCAGAAGAGTTTCCTGTAATACCCACTGAAAAACAAAGTGATTTACATATGACAAGTCATAAGTTCAGTACTTTAAGTAATAATACTTGCTCTTATAATACAACTAACTATAATTATGATAGTGGTTACACTGATTGTACACAAAAATTACCGTCACATAACAAAAAACTACCTGATCAATGTCCGATTGAAAGAATTGATGCCAGTTCATTGATAGAAAGTACTATGGTATCAGCAATATCCCCACCGAATGTACCTGTGATAATTAATAATCTAACAATTAATAACAAATCAGTTACTTCTGTTAATAATAACAATAATAACTGTTATGATACTGATAGCTATCACTTTTTAAATTGTCAGTTAAATCAATTACTTAATACATTTACGTGTAATTTGCGGAAAATGGAAGTGACACGCCAAATTAAAAGTGATCAATGTTCAATAAATTTACAAAATCCTAAACACTTACACAATCGTAATCATATTCAGCATTATAAAACCATGACTTCCAGCAAACGTTGTTTTAAAACGCATTGTGAAAATGTAGGATTGAATAAAGGTAAGCAATACGATTAGAAAATCCTTTCATACAGTGATCATTAGGTCTAGTGAATGAATTTAGCTCCACGGATTCATCATTTATTGAGTACTGACTACTGATAACATACAGCTTCATGAATGAGGGTGGGTGACGTCATATGAACTTGCAATCGTTAAGTCAAAAATCAGCCTTTATACAGTATCACATCAAAGTTATTTAATAATTACAAAATTACATAGTAAAAAATATAAATAGAAGCCATTAACTGTATGGGGAACAATGATAATAACTATCTATATATTTAAGTAGATGTGACGTCATTTGATTCTGTAATTAAAAGTTTGGATGTTTCGAAATGTGAAATACACAATTATATGCATAGAATAAAATGTTCGGTGCCATGTAGCTGTTTGTGGTTATTTCTGTTAAGCCGGAAGAAACACGTACCAATTAGTGTTTGCCAACTAACATTATGTGATTTAGACCCAGTGATTCATAAAGATGACAAAAAAATCACTTTCAGTACAAAAGTTGCACATATGTTGGGAACTGCAAACTAAAGTATTTTATAAATTCACCTACACATAGTAGTTGTGAGGCAAGTAAAATTACAAATGAAGTAGAACCTCATCTATAACAAATGGATAATGAGTGATCTGTAATACTAGTTTACTGGATTTATTGGCTTTTAATTATTTTCAAGTTAGTGCCAGTTAGTAATTTAAATAATTTTCTAAAATGCATACAACAATCTGACTTCATTTATAATTATTTTTGATTCCTAGAAGCACATAGTTAAGTGATATCATGATATTTAAATCATATGGGATTCAGCTAGCGTTTCTTACATCCCACTTACGTCAATTTAGTAGTCGGAAAGTTCATCAGCTGTCACCCACAAAGAAATGTAGCTTGACAACGAATGCATAAACCTGTACTTAAGATTCGGGTTACATAGCTTATAAAGTGAAAATATACTAGTTCATCTCAAGTTGATAAAGTGTCGACTTTGTGTTCTTAATATTAAGCGTTTTTTGAGAGGCCTACAGTCCCTGGTGGAGTTATGGTTACTCACTTCTGAGGAATCTCACACTGAGAAGAAACGAATATCCTTCTTGATTTTCGACGTTTGTTCAATTGATCTCAGTCCACAATATAAAATTTAAATTTAAAGGCAAATATTTGTACTTCTAAAAATTACTGTTCATTTATTTATTGTAGACAAACATTTCGACTTTAAACATTTAGCTCAATCATGTGTTGATGTCGAAGTAGATGATTTCCATTCGTCGAATTCACCATTAATGCAACAAACAGAATTTCATAAAGAAAAGGAATTGTATAAACAATTTTCAAAGAATAATAATACTGGTCATGATAATAGTGAGAACTATCAGAATAATCAATATTCAACTAAAATATTACCTAATCCAACAAAACCAATAGAACGTAAATCGTTAAAGAGTGATGAAAACAATAAGTTTGTTGGATTGCATGTAAAAACTGTAAACCCAAGGTATGCAAAACTTGAATTTTTGTTCTTTCATTGTAATAAGTTAATTTATCATTTTATGAAAGATGTGAAACACATATGAAACATGTTCTAGTATTAAATATTAAACAATGAGTACGTTTCGAGAAAGCTTATTAAAATGTCACTTCTTTAACATTTAACTTTTGGTATAAACCTGTATATACAGAAGGTATGTTGTTTTCACGACACTATGGAAACACGTATTTTCAGTAATATCTCAGTAAGGTTTACAAATACAAACACAAAAATTTACTCAGGGTGCTTGAACTATTTTGGTTAGTGAATACATGTTTTTATGGATTATGGAATAAACTAGTGATAATAAATATCACAGTCATAGAGATGCATTAAGAGTTAGTTAGAAAATTTTATGAACTCAAATTTCATACTTTCATTGATTCCAGATAGTAGACAGTCTTCTTAAGTAAACATTTATTCAATACAACTCAGTAATTGAGTAGAGCTTTATGTAACTGGCATTTGATCACACATTTCGAACGAGTCCTACTGGTACTACTTGAAACCATTGAGCAAGAAGTAGATAAAATAGGATTCTAACTCGTGAACCACTTATTGAATGTCTAATTAAGTCTAAGTCAAAACGATATATTACAGTGTAAGCAGCCGAAGATAGAAAACTTGAGGATACTATCTTGACTTTTCTAGATACTACACAGTAATTTTTGAAAGCTTGAAATTTGGCTCTTGATATTATTTACGAAACTGAATAATGATTTCAACTATTTAAAGTATTCATGTTTTCTGCTCAAAATAAGAAGATATCTAATCAACTCTGCAATTATTCTTTATAATTAACAATAACATACTACTTAGTACAATCAATATCAACAATAATTACAATTATTAGCAGTAATCATATTCAATTCAGTTACATTTATATATTATTTCTAATTAGATTGTTATATAGTTTCATCATTGAGATTATCGATTCCAATTAATTATTACGTGCTTTAACAATAATAGAAATATGAATATCATCAATGAATGCATAAACTGTCATGTAAGCATGTTTATAGATGCAGATGTGTGCAATGCATTGCATTTATGCACTTGTGTCAGTATGTAAATTACCTAGGGATTAAGAAGTGTTAGAAATTTGTACACATTCATAAACACTGAATTGTACATACCATACCCATGTGTGTATGCATTACATAGAATGGTTAATATTTACTAAGAAAAGTAGTTTTATCTTTTCTAAAATAAAATGTAACAAAATTTTCTAAAATAAAACTTAATTTAACCTAAATTCTATTTGTAAAATTTTTTTCTTAGTTTTAAAAAAAGTTATTTTTTTTTATCTCTGTAAATTGTACACATTAACCGACTAACTGACTGTCTACTAATGATAGTTAATAATCAAAAATATAGCGCCCACTGATCAGGAAGTGGATTGAGTTTCTGTTTTAGACAAAAAAAACAACAAAACACAACTAAATACAGAAATAACATATAAAACAAATTCAATTCATTTTAATAAAAAAAATATTTATTTATGTACGTATGTAGCAGTATGTAAATATACTGCTTCAATTTGTATCAATCAACTAACTAACTATCTAATTAACTGATTAACTAGTGAATGTATTAAACTATTTTAACATGTCAGTGTATTTACATGTGAGTGTTTGTTTATACTGTCTGTTTCTAGCGAAGCACATAGTTAATCTAAATCGGAATAGAAAAGTTACCAATTCGATAAAAATTTCTTCCATAAATTTTACTTATTGAAATGCGCAATTTACATCTATACATAAAATTTATCTGTAAGACACGTAAACAGAATTCCGAACATCCATACAAATAAATAATCATAAGAATAGTCATTCTAGAATGAATTGATTTCATTCAGAAATTAATTAGAGATTCAATTGTTTTTTAAACAAACTATGTTTAATCTTTTATTGTCACTTTTCTCAAATATTTATACATTTTTCTCTGTATTGTGAGTTCATATTGAGTAAAATATATGTTATTATGAGATTAAACTTATTTCAGCATGTAGACCTTAGTTGTGTGTGGTTAGATGCGTGCTTTGTTTTGGTAATTGATGTCCCTTATTATATATATATATATATATATATATATATTAGCTTCTGGGTATAGTGTTACCAAGGTAACACTAGGTTATTACAATGGCACACACTACTGTGGAACAACTTTTGTCATTCTTTTCAATCGAACGTGTTAAATCACCAAGATTTATATGTTTTATAAGGATTCATTAATAAACGTGTCCGTAATTGATTAACTAAACGAAAATTTAGCACCAATTATTAATCATGGTTTTAAATGTTGGTTAGTTTAGTAAAATTAAATAATTGATTATCTAAGATGATATTGATTTGATGACCTCGATTAAGAAAATGGTAAGATTTAGACTTTTTTCAAAATTGACCTACCGAGCTACCAGACTCAAGTACGGACTACACTTTTGTAGACTTGTTATTAAAGTTCTGATTGTAAGGAGGATAACCTACTTAAAATCAGACTTCTGAAATCAACTTATGACTTGTTTATTTTAGAATAATACTAATCGAGCCAAATCTATAAATCTGCTTCTAAAAAGTTTTCATTTTATTTTAAACATTATGACCATTTGTCAGTTATATATATATATATGCAATTATTATTAATATATTAGTAATATCTTTAGCTAAATTGTATATATATGTTTATTTAATAATTTGAATTGTGGCTGTCTTTTTACGTGAATTGGCTCCAGGTCTAGTTATCGATATTCTCCTATATATTGGTGTCGGTTGGGTACCAATGAGAACATGAAGTACTGGACAACTGTTTCACCCTAGTATGAGATTTCTCAACAGTGCACATCCTCGATTCCATCAGGGGAAATAACCTCGGGCTTGGCGAACGCCTAACTATTTATATCATGGATTGATAAAAGTGGTAATTCTACCACTGGACGTGGGCCAGCTCAGTGATGTAGGTGGTTAATCGTTTGCCATGAGACATGAAGGTCCTAGATTCCTTCCCCTGCTGATTTCGAGGGTGTGCAGTGCTGAGGAGTCCTACACTTGAGCAACACGGTTGTCCCTGGTTTTCAGTGGCACCCAACCCCCATCACTCCGTGACGATTGCAAAAAGCCATATCTAATCATTCGTTGACTTATTATTCATTTCTTCATTTATTCTCAACTATTCAATAGATTACGCATAAATTGTGGTCGATTAATTAATGCAAAAGAAGATAAAGCAAATCATAGTACTTCACGTCGAAGGTAATTATTTGTAAAATATGTATTTATGGGTTATTTTACTTCATCAAGTGTATATTATTAAATGTTCTACCGACATTATACGAACGTAGTGATTTCGCGATTGTGGAATAATTTCAAAAAGTTATCTACATTAATTAATCAGTAACATTATCCCAAATGCCAATGAAGTTTCACAAATACATCGTTGGTATCAGTGAACTTTTGTTGCAAATTTTTTTATCATAGAAATGTAAGATTGCCATTACCTTTGTTTGTTACAGTAAAGGGGTGGGTTAATATTTAAGCCATTTAATTTTCAACTTCTTAAGTGGAAGATCGAATGAAATCCTGTCTACTTTAATTTGATCATCTGTATATTATCAATTAATCAGTCACCACAAGCACAACTCAAAGATATATACGTTAACAGTCAACAATGAAAAATCTGAAATGTTACTTGTGATCAATAAAGAAAAGTAAATATTAGTATCAAACTGTAACATAAGAAGTCTATGATTTAGAGATATTTTGAAGCCATCTGCAGAGTACCATATTTTTTCTCTATTTAATAACGTATTTCACTTGATCAGTAAATAAATAATTTTGGGTTTAAAATAATGGCTTACCGTTGCTTCTTTAGTTCAGAGGATATTGATTTGTGTTCATTTTAAGCCCAATCGTATAAATACGTAGATGATTTTGAGGATTTTTCTTGTACAGCGGTGTGATTAGTAATCAAGTGATGTTTTAATACTAAGCCATTGATTGTTTTTACATTTTTCTTCTGAATGACATGTTAAAAAATGTTCAGAGGTGCGTTTTTACAGCACGTGCATTGTCTCATCTATATACTCAGATTTACAATAACTAGTAACCTTATAGATGCACAAAGATATGATCCAAAGTGAGAGGTCATCCTTAACACAACTACACATTAAAAGTTAACTGCACGTAACAATGTGAAATTGAATGGAATAAGGCCTCCTTTCTAAGGATTTCGAAAGCTGATTTCATAAATTTTCAGCTATGAGATCTCATTTAGACTCAATGTTTAAATGTTTGATGTTTTCTTTCGGACTATGGAAAATTTTCAAGGTTGTTGTGTTGGTTCCCTATTTTAGTAAACCTGAACTAAAAGCTTTTCTACTGCATAGTTACCGAATTTTGAGTCTTTTTTCATTCTGTGACGCAATAATGGGTTTCTACGGTTATTTAAATAGATTTTATTTAATAATATATTTCTTACCGATTGTTTATTTAATTATAGAGTACGCAAACAGTATATCTGCCGATTTTGTTTACGTCAATTTACCAAATCTTACAATCTATTAATTCATGAACGTACACATACAAATGAAAGACCATTTCCCTGTGACGTTTGTGGTAAAGCATTCCGTCGTCAAGATCACTTAAGAGATCACAGGCAAGTTAAACCCATATTTGTTATTTTATCTTACAAGAGAAAAATAGATTTATTGATGCTTTTCTAATTGTCCATGAAACTTCGTGTTTTCGAACATATTTCTAGTTCACCATATTGGAATATTGGTGAATATTCGTTACCAATGTCTTATGTTTACATTCAATTAAATCAATATTATCTTGCTAATACTGTAATATGTGATGGTCAAAGTTTTCTAGTCGGGATATTTATAAATATAACTATTAAAAAGGGATATGTTATTGGATGAATCCATTTTGTAATTTTTCTTCGATTCTAACGTTGTTGATGCTCATGGATTTGATCTGTGCTAGATTAATGATAGGTATCTAATACTCTTCAAATTTTAGTAGTTTTTCAGCTGATGTCCATTTGAAATAAGCAAAGCATTCTCATCAGGATGAACTAAATTCTATAAATCATCCACCTTAATAAAGTTAATTAAATATGTAGTATTTTGTATGTAAAAAGGAACGAAGTAGTAAGATCGAAGTCACTAAAGAATAGCACAAAATCAAAGGTTCAATGTGTGGTATGAAAATCATTATCTTATGAAAGCTTAATTTAAGAAATGTATTCATCTTATTATACATGTCTTCATTATGCCACCTTCCTTTAATCTGTACAAGTTTTGTTATTACATCAATCATCTCATATAGTATAAAAATGCAAAACATGATTCATTTAACAATTTTTGTATACACTAAACGAGCTACACATAAAGTTTTCCTTAAAACGTAATAATTTAACCAGATTATCTGATCTTCTGTTTGAGATGATATTTATTTTCAGATTTCCTTGACTTATAAACAAGCCTAAATTCATCATAACTGTAAAGAAGTTTATTTGTATTTATGCATAAAATTAGTTTCATTGGGAATCTGAATTTGATTAGTTTGAAAGTGTTAGCAGTTGTACTCATGTAAAAACTATTATTCCTACTGAATCGTAAAGTAAAAACGACAGTTTCACATTAACCATAGATGAATATTAACATCTGAATAGAATGTTCACCATGAGTTGGTGTCAACTGCTGTCTGTTTTATTTACTTTTCTAATATTGTCTTTCATTTCTTACTCATGACTATTCAACACGTGTATTTAATTCAACAAATTACGTGTTCAACTATTAGAAATTAGTTATGCTTGTTATGTAACATGTAAATAAGTCATTTCTGGTGCATCCAAGTATTATTGAAGAAACATTTGTTATCTTAAATCAAGTTGTATCCACTGAATAAATGTACATGAAAATTCTTTGAGAACAGTATATCCTAAACTAATTAAATCTAATTTAAGTTGGATTCTGACTGGTAAGTGGAATCCAGGATGCGCGTTTCGTCCTATTTGGGACTGGTCAGCTGGATGTACCTGCATCCCAATGTTGATGTTCACAGTGGGGATCGAACTCAGTCCATTTCGTGCCAGACACCACCGCGTTCACCACTAGACTACTGAGTCCAAACAGTTACACTTGTGCAATGGGTGTATAGGTAATTAGAATGAACTTGTATATTCCCGTTGACTTGTTAAAGGTATATCCAGCCAACGAGTCCCGAATAGGACGAAAGGCGCGTCCTGAATTCCATTTGCCAGTCACAATTCAACTTGAATAATACTTGTGAATAATCGCTATATCGAGGCAATCTGCTCAGGATGCATATATAGCAACAGAGAGTGACAAGGTTCAGTCCATAACAAATCAACGAGAAGATACAAGTTCGTCCTAATTAGTTAAATTTAGTGATAAGAAATTTATGATTTATTTATAATTATAACTTTTAATAGCGGGTAGAATTCTTGAATAGCTGAATATTTGTTCACTTTATATTCTATAATATCTGAATCGAAGATTTTTAATTATTGACTGAAGTTGCAATTTTATTCAGGGTGTGATAAGGTCGGAATTGTACTCTAGTATGATCATTGTTATTGTAATTGTAGGAGTATCTAACTAAATAGTTCCCCGTTCAGACCTTTGAGCTACATTCCCAAGTATTTCAATTGACTATTTCATATTAGGTTTGTTTGAAATGAATAATTATGATTGCTAACTTCATGTTTCCACATTTTCCTAAAAAAACGCTTACAAATCAGCTTTACTGGAAAATTCTGAATGAAACTTTACATATGAATAGAATGTATTTGTAAATAATCTCAGCGGATGAAATTAAAGAAAAATTCCAACGTTTCGCCCGGCAATCTGGTCCGAGCTTCTTCAGGGAAATAAGCAAGATCAAAATTATCGAATATATTCGATGATTATATTCGATAATTTTGATCTTGCTTATTTCCCTGAAGAAGCTCGGACCAGATTGCCGAGCGAAACGTTGGAATTTTTCTTTAATTTCATGCGCTGAGATTATTTACAAATACATTCTATTCATATGTCTTACATACACTCGGCGCCCAAGTTTTGTAAATATTTTCGTACTTTGTTGGACGAAAATACCTATAGAAACTTTACATAGTTTCATTTATTGATTTATGCATAGAAAAACATTTTAGCAAAGTAACTCAAATGTTTATCTTTGCTATGTATTCGATGGAAAACAACGCAATTTTTGGTCATATGTTTCCCTTCTATCGTCTTTTGAAATATGTTGTAATTCATCCATCTTATACTTAATGGATGTATAAAGTTGTTGTAGCAGCTGAAATTGTAAATAATTTTTGTTAAAGGAATTTAGAAAATATGTTTCTAATAATGAATCCATGATAAACATTTGTTGCAATATCGAAAATAGATGCCAAGAGTTCCTTATTATAATATAAATTATGGTAATCACTGAAGCTAACATTGTTATGAATACTTCTCATGAATTAGTCAACTTAGTCTTTTGGTCATTTGGATGATGTGGAGATATTGTTTATCCTTACAAATTAATCTATTTTTCTTATGTATTACGTCATCTTTTTTTGAATTTTTTTACTATTCACAGATTTACTCACAGTTCGAAGAAGCCATTTCTGTGTGACTTATGCGGTAAAGGATTTTGTCAGTCACGTACTTTAGCCTTACATCGTACAACACATCAGTTAAATCAGTTGGATAGTCATTCAGTTAATCAGTCTAATAATTTTGATAACAATAAAACGAATGTTTCAAACTGTAAATCTAAAGGCGGTTACAGTCACCGTTACTCATCTCCTCCTGCTTCGATATCTTCCCAGTTTCATCATCATTATCAGCAGTAGCATCATCAGTAATAGCCATAAAATTAAAGTTATCAACAGAATATCAGAAGTGATCAAATATGGAGAAGAAGAAGAAGAAGCAAACTAATTCCACAGATAGATCACAATCAAAATAAACGTGCGAACATGATGACATTCATTGATTGTATACAAACACATGCCTGCAGCCGCTCGTTTGAGCGCACACCAAAACTAAAAAAAGTTTAAGTAGCATAAGAACAGTATTTATTTCCTTATTTACTTACTTATTGATGCAAATATGAAGTAAGCGAGAATAAGGGAAAGTATAAACAAGCAACAATAGCCTCACTACGTGATAATCATGAAAATGAATCCGAAATAAGTATAAGATAATTTTAACATTTTCTCTTCATTTCACCTTTCAGTGTATGTTTCCCATTGTAAGAATTTCTCCAATTGACAATTATGTTTGGTGATCATTTTATTTCTAACTAACTACCATGAATCCCACATTTTTTTAAGAAAAAAAACGAGTTATATCCCGTTTATCTAAGTTTTATTCAGTTTGAAAATATTTTACTTCAAATAATACTGAAGAAGGTGCATATCAATTTTTGTTCAGTATGCATATAAATTTATTTGTTTTTATTGTTGCACATTCATGCATTTTCTTCTCACGTTCCCGTTTTTTTCTCTGTTTTATCAGTCATCGAGTCCAGCAGCTGATACTATAGCTGATATAAATGTATTTAGACGGAAGTGATAATCATAATCATATAACAGAGTGTTTATACACTGACTGGATCATAAGATTCTTTTAAGTTGTCATATGAAACGTAGGATTCCCTTGGATTGATTTACATGTGGATCAGATTGTTTTGTGCTGATAACGCCGAGTTATGGAATTATGGGGATTAATTTTCACTTAGTCGATTAAGCAATAACACCTGGAATTCCAAAACTGAGTGATTTAGACCAGATCCTTCATAAATTACACTCATTTCTCTTAGGTCTTTTTCATGGTATCTCCATTGATTTACCTAAGACGAAATATTACAAATCTTGATTAGACGGTGAGTAGATAAGATGGTCTCATTTGTATTTACTGGCGTCACTGAACTCTAAAATATACAAAGACTGCACTTCACATCATGATATCGATTTATGATATACGCATCTGAGCAAAATGCTGACAAATACGTAACATAGCAGTTCACTTGACTGATGAGTTACTGATGTGGGTAAAGTAAATCATCAAACCGATCTTTCAATCTTTACTAAATATTTTCAGAAGATAAGACTAATAACCGACTAAATGAGAATTTATATATGATTTAGAGATATTATTTGAATTACAAATCATTCCACGAAGTTAGTTTAGTGTACATACTTTACAGGCAACTAATAGTTCATCAAAGGTGAAAACCAATAATCATAAAATAAAAGATAAAACGACACCTCACTTTCCTTAATAACAGTCACAGTAATTTCATAAATCATTCGGTTAACTTCATATAAGAAATATTTCAATAAGTAAACTTAGAAGCAAAAAACCATTGGATAGTCGAAGTCAAATAACAACGTCATTAAAAGAAAATGAAAGTGCTAGCTTCATTTTATCTCTTCATTTATTACAACACAAATAAATTGGTTTAATCAGTATTTATAAAGAGACCCCCTAATGCCTTAAAATGCCACTGTATTAAATTTTTGAATGTCTATCAAAACGTTCACTCCTGCACAACAACTTCTTTACCTCAGTAACATATATGTTAATGAGTGCATAAGTGATGAATGGATTATGTGCATAATTATGACGACCATGACAACAGTGATGATTTTGATAACAACGAAGATGATAATGTTTATAGTCATTATAATAAATCATTTACTATATTCCTAATAAACATCATTTAGCTTGTTGGTGCGTATATGTGTCTGTTTAGGTAGATGGTTGGGTGGATGGCTGTTCTGATGACCACTGAACAAACAATTGCACTTTCCTATTAAAAGAAATAACTACTAGAAAGTATAGAAAACGAAACAGTGCGAAACAATTGTCAAAATCTGAATTATTCGAACAGTTGTGATCATATCATAACTATCAGAAGATAACAGACAAACGAATAAATTTCATGGGAATTGGAAATGAGTAGACAAATAGCGAAAGAGGCCTATGCAAATTTTATATGTACTATGAAACAGTGAGCTAGCGAGTATACAGAGGAAAGAGATATTGGGCAAAGTGAATGCTAATCAGAAAAGAAGGAGGTGCTGGTGACAATGGAGTTATGCCAGTACTGTAATGATTAATGGTCTCGTCAAAATAAGTCCATATATGAGGCCCTTATTAAATATCTACTGCACAGTGATTCTCTTGTAAAAATAACCCCTTTGATAGGACATCTGATTGATGTAGTGTGATGAAGGGTGAGGAATATATATTGAGTGTATAGTTTTCATTTGTTGAATTATTAATGTCAAATAAAGGTGTGAACTGGTTAATTAAATTTATACATACGTGTGTATATAATTGTAGAAAGGATAATTTATGAAGGCTGTTATTTTCTGAATATTTATGATGCACTCGAGAAAAAAACGGAGAGAGGAGGTGGGGCATAGAATTTACGAAATCAATCTCTTCAGTCAAACGGTAGCAAACCTTAATCTACGAACTGCTTTTTTCTTGTTTCTCTGTCATTCAACAACTTCTTTGTTTTTTAGTCTCTTAAGCTATTTAAATTTATAAAATAATTTGTCATTTCGCTCACTGTTACTAAGATGGATACGACTATATAACATAGTCTAAGTTACTATTACTAACAACATATGACACAGTTTAAGTGTCAATTATAAGAAAAATCTATAAAGTCTGGAAATCTGTTGTTGATGTTGTTCTTTCTAAGTTTGTTAAGGTGGGAGTGATGGGTAAGAGGAAATGTATGAAAGAATATAACAAAAATTTTATTAAAGGCAGTTCGACACTAGTTGAACTGATTAACCAAGAATATCAAACACAAAATTGCTTAGCAATTAATTAGCATTGACATAAGAACTGGTCCGGTTTTGGGAGATGAATCACCTAACTTCGAAACCCGTTAGAGTAGCATTAAGAATACTGATAAGCTAATTATGGTGAGTTATGGGTTTAGGGTTCAGTTTATGAATAGGGTGATGGTTTCAGATTAGGATTAGGGTTTTAGTAATGGGTTTGTATTAAGGTGGGATTTAGGGTTGAGGATAATATTAATCCTATGGCTAGGTTGGTCTAACTTCATAGTTAATATGGTAACCAATATTCAGTCGATAGCTAATTCGTACTGTACGCCACAGTAATTGGTACTTTCAAATCTTGAAACTAGGACGCTTATATTACGTAGTTGGCGCATTACAATAGATTCATTGATGTGATATCTAATATATATATATATATATATATATATATATATATATATATATATATATATATATATATATATATATATATAATTAGTGAGTAATTAATTGGTAACGGAGATGTACACCGCTTCAGTTTGCTGCACTTGAAGTAAGTTCAGCGAAATGGATAGAATTAATTAGAAGGCCATTAAGTGAAAATTGTAGTAATATCAATTAAACTAGACATGGGGTGGAGGTGGAAGGTATGTAGTCTAAAAATAATGAGTGAAATCTATGATGCAATTCTGTCACCGATTATAAGGGATAAGAAGTAGTTAGCAGGAAATCTTGAACACAGGTCTCGTGCTAATCGACCTTCCACAATAGGATATACCTGTAACCTTGAGGAAGATAATGCATCGTCATTTGTCACAGAATTTCATAACCTCAGACATTTCCACTGTACTATTCGTGTAGCGAATCACCTTTGTGGAAATACATAAAACACAATATGCATTACGGTTTCAAGTGAATACAAATTCAGTGGTCACTAACCTGATAACAAAATGATTTCATTACATTTCAGTGGCTATCTATAGCTGTAAACAGTTTAAATTTTTCAGGAGTATGGCACATACTTAGATGGCTTGTGGGGGGTTTATCCACTGTAAGGTTTATATCGCCTACTGATATCAGTTGAAAACTTATTGAAGACAATAGAGTATTATATATAAAATTTCTAACTGGTTATCGATCCATAAATAATTAACATTAATCTGTGACATTAGATATGAGACGATGGACAAATATAAACGATCAGTTGCTGTCGTCCTTCAATAACCAGTTGTTACCTAACATGAAAGTTGTTCGTTTGAATATTTGTTTATCATACGATAGCTGTAACTGACTAATTCTGTCCGTCAGAATGAGTTTCTGGTACTTGATTTCTGGCGGTTCGGGTTTGGGGAAGGGTCGATTTCGTGAAGTAAATTTCTGTAATAGTGGTCTGATCTTGGCTTTATATAGTGAATTGATAGTAGGTGAGAAATATGGACAGTTGGATTACCGTTTAGGGGATGTGCAGTTTTGTTTCATAATTCAGCTGCACGCTGTCAAGATTTATCAGTGATAAGACTGATAGATAGTACTTAATAAATTTCGGCTGAAATTATGTACCTCCAAAGTTCCGTTATTTAATAGAGCAAGGCTTCGTCAACGATCGTAAAAACTGTGTTAAAAAGTATCAAAATAGACACAGGGCTTCCTACCGTTTACTACTAACTAATGACCTACTTGGAGAATAAGTAGCATTTATGAACGGATACGAAACGTAGTCTAGCAGATTTATTATAATTAGTCTAAAACAATTTGGGTATGTTATCAAAATGGTGTGCTCAATTCTTTACACATATCCTAGTAAAAAATAATTCGGATTTTGTTATAGTTTTAAAAGTTTACGTAAATTGTTTTAACGAAACATCATGCTAATCAGTTTCGTACAATACAATTTACACTAATGTAAGCTTATTTAAATATCCTTATACATGCATCTGAATATAAACACATGCACAATTTACGATTGACAGGATATACTTTTTGCTGTACAACATCATCCCACTTCATCCCGTTTACTTATTTTCTCTCTTATTACTTCCCAGGTGCTTAAAATAAGAAATTTATAATCCCATTGAGGATTCAGTGGATTGAAAGTACAAACTGTTCATAGCATTGAAAAGCTTCTGTTCCATCTGTCTACCTCACTATCTATACATTTACCACCAATTTCTTTTAGGGAAGACACAGGTAGTAAAATAGAATTACTGTTAAATAATAAAAACAAATAATACTACAACCATCAACTGTTTATCTTATTGTTTACATTATGTCTTTGAGAAAAAGCATACCTGTATCTACAGGAATCCCCTTCCCATCCTCCACTCCCTTAGAAACTGGAAAATAAGGAAGATGCATTTCAGACTCCCTATAGGGATTAATTAAAATCCTTCTGTTTTATTCCGCTTTCACTGTCCTATGTTTCTAAAGTAACTATATACTCCCATTTTTTGTTCTGTTTGAACTATTTAGTCCACGCTTTATAATGCTAGTAAAATCCATATAATCTGTTATTTTGATCATTTATGAAGTACTACTATATTGTAATAGAAGTGATAAGATAAACGATTTAGTACTAAATATATATTTATGCATATCAATACTCATTTACTTTTAGTATTATATGCAGATATCAATGAGGTAGATTACAACTTCTATCTGGCTAGTAATATGTTTTACAACTATAAAGAAAAATGCAAATTAGTAATAATAACTTTTATTGCATATTTTTCAGCTTTTGGTAGTGGGAAATTCTAAATATACTCACAAGACGGTATGAAAGAACGATCCTGTTCTTAACGATATCATTTTCGAACTAGGCTATGTACCTAATATCTTAATTTTTATTGATGTAACTAAACAGTTATTTGTCAGATATGCACCTAGAAAGGAAAATCTAGATTTGGCCAATGTATAGATTTGATGGATCAGTATAAGAACTGGGAAATATGATAGATTTCTATTTAGGACACCTCGATAATGCACATCAAACAATCCACTAGGATGAAACTGCTATTTATGAATAGCAAACTTCAATGGTTTTTTTAAATGATATCAGTTTAGAACAAAATTCATTAGTAAAAACCTACAGACACTCTTATTAAATTGCCTAATTAATTTAACACTAACCTGCGTACAAGTGAAATTTAAATGTAGTACTCCATGTTCAGAAAATCCAATCATTCATCATTTAGTTCAGTGCTATCATGAATTACGTTCAATAGGCCAATTGCGAATTCATAATTCATTAATAACCAACAATGAATACTAAGGAATCACTTTAATAAAGCAAGACATTATATGTAAACTCAGTAATATGACATTTCCAACGGGGCCTAAACGTCCTGAGCTCGATCCATATCCCGACCACGAGTACATACTACTGAGGAGTCCTACAACATAATAGTATAGATTTTCAGTGTCCCCTAGTTTTTATGGGTTAACTGACTACAATCAAGCTGTGAAATTAACTGGAAAATTTAACCATCTTCATTGATTAGTGATACTATAAAAAACACTGGTAACTTATGTCCCATATATTTCAATAGGAGATAAACTTTATAAGAAATCGTGTTTTAATCAATCAGTGAAAACTTTCACCATGACAATAACTGACAGATAATATACAGAGAAAGGGATTCATTAAGAAAAATACAGCCTCGTTTTACAAAATGATCATCATCTCTACTAGAATGGTTTGACTGTTATTCTTTCAATTCATATTTATTCCTACACTTGTCGTCTGTGTGTACGTATATGTGTATATGTATGAATTCCACATACCATCATTCATAAATATCAAACTCCTTTTTTGTCACAATCATTCTTTTCAATATAACCACTTAATATTCAATTTATGCCCTTTTTAAATCACATTTCAATATATGCCTGCATTTAGTGTGCACACGACTTATTAGTAATTTTGACAAGCTAATCAAAAGTATTTAGATATAACCGACTGCAATTTTGAGTCGAGGGTGGACCAAACTAATCCCCAAAAGAAACTATTTTTAAGCAATAGATGTATTTATAAAAAATGAACTACCAACCTATGAGAAATTTTAAAGTGGGTCACACGATTTTTGATCGATTAGTAATTTGTTCAGTTTACGATGTGCTAGCTTTTCCAAACCAGTCAGCTTCCTATTTGGATATTTTCAGCCAAACTGTTGATGAACCCAATGGTGAACTGGCGTAATGAATATCCAGTCTTTATATCACTCTTATTTAGATGTTAAAGGAGGAGGATCTAGTTAAGTTTTGCTTTTATCTACTTACGTTTTCAGTAGTATGTGACAGAAACAACGTTTAGTGTGCATTGTGGATAAAATATCAAGTAGTTCTGTTTATTTAGCCAGTAGAGTTATAGAGTAACGTTAATATTTGTACTAAGTTGTATATCAAAAATTAATACTCATATTTCATGGTTTTTAGCCATTTTCTTACTATAAACTTCTTGAAACTTGTCAGTTTAATCCCGAAGATTTTAATTCCTTACTCAGTATCATCAACATAAATTTAGACATTACAAAGTTAATCATCCAGGGACATAAATGTTCTGCATAATTTCAGTGAGTTGGAATCAATCTACCACACTGTTTTGTCACCATGTTTTCAAAATTAATCTTTTAACAAACTGATTACTTTTTATTGGTTTCATGATATTGTCAATTATAGTTATTAGGTATATGATATATGTAACTTTATAACAGAGTGCATATTTACTAACTGAATTGAAAATAATAAACGTGTATACTATATAGATCTCTAGTACTATATAGCTACTCAAGACGGAAGGAAGTTGCTCAATAACGAAAAGTTATCTACATAAACTAGTGGTCCACACGTTCTGTCAGGTAATAGGTTATTCAATAAATAATATGACCAAATATTTATATTCATATTATTTCAAAACATTTAATTTCACATAATGAATGTACCACTGGAAATACACTTTATGTGCACTAAGTTACATAAGTTTGTGTTAAGCTTTATAAGTGGACGAGTCAATGAGTTGCATTATTATTAATAATTTGTTATATTTAACTGATTCTGGTCTCCATTCACTAATTTTGTTCTTCCTCTTGGGTTAATTAGCATTTATTCACAAGACTTGTAACCTTCCTGCATATATTACGTTTATTGAAAGTTGGTTAACCCACACTTCACAATACGAGGAGTAATACAACACAATTATGCAGCTAATTAACTTGATATAGCTGCAATTTTTATTCAAAATATCTATTGATTCATTTCTAAATACTGCAAGTCACTTCATAGTAAATAAATATTTTGCAGAAAAAATACGAGTGAATTTTAGTATGCTCTGTATGTGGCTAACAGTGTAATCCAGGATCATTGCTTGTTTCTACCTGTGATTCATAAGCTGAATGTATCTGTGTCCCAGTGTCAATGGACATTCTAGGTAAGAGTCAAACCCAGTATCCTTTATCTTCACGCACCAAGTAACTTGTTCAAGGAGTATGAGGATATTATTAAAAGATTGTAATTTTCCATTTATGATATTCAGGACTGGGATTGATCAGTCTCTGTAACCATATATGGCTTTTGGAAAAATTACCTCGATATAACCATAACAAGTTCCGGTGTACTTGGCATACAACTAGAGCGGTAGATTTTTTTATTTGTAGCATGAATATTATGAAATAGTTTAATTGTCAAACTATACATGGATCAGTTAATGAATATTCAATTTCCTAATTGTTTTCATATACATTGTCAAAGATTCAATAATATTCCCTTTTTAATATTATTAATACAATGTTATTATAAAGTAAAGCATCTTTTCTCTTTGTATGCTTCATTTGATTTTTCTGATTAAAACTTAACAATACAAGTGAGCGTTGAAACACTGATAAATAGGTAAATATACTCATTTCGAAATAGTATAGACGTCAATTTCTATTTATGAGTACCCATATCAAATAGTGAATTATTAACATTTCATTATCATATATTAAGTGAAATATATTGAACTGTAAAATGTATGCTTAATTATATTAGAAAAGATGATACCTATTCATATCCATGTGCATTTAATTTTAATACAAAGAATAACATTTATAATACTAGTACACGAAAAAATACATATGAATTGTTGAATTAATTTACTAAATGAATAGGTGTATATTATTCATTATACTACTTTTTTGAGTATATCATATGAAACTTAGTTTCTTTATAATGTTAAACTAACATACCATTCTTATGTTAATGCATACATATGACAATTCATCTATGCATAAATGTGTATTCGTGGGATTTCTGAATAGTACACCTCTTGGATCTAGTTTATGATCATTGTCAGTTAAAAGAAACAATATATGCGTGACTATAGAACTATATTTTGATATTTAATATCATGATTTTAGTTGACATCATGGTTTAGAGTATGTTAATTTTCTGAGTCAAAATTTAGTTCGAGTTCTAGTCTATTTAGTTTCTTTTTATTAGAAAAGTGAAGGGAGCAAAAAAAAGGTTAGATAGGTGAAGTAAAACACTTTATATGGAATGTTATTTCCCGTTTCTTCACAAATTTTGTTTTATAAGCTTATTACTTATCTACATGTTCCGATGGACATTGATTCTTGCATATAAAACTGACATTTTGTATCACTAATTAATACAAATTGAGCAAATGTGACAAGTTTGCAATTAAATAGGTACTAAAAATGTAGTAAACTATTTATTAAACATGCAAAAATGATTATCTTTTAAATCATTCCTAACTCTTAACTAAATAGTACTAGGCCTATTTTTCAACAACCAATAACTTTTACGCAAAAAATGGATTATTTTGTGGAGATATTTTTCATAAATTGACATCAGCTGAAGTGCTTCTGCAAATCAGAGAGCACTATATGACTGTTTCATCATAGAATGGAATTGCTTAACAATACACTCATGTTATACTACATGAGAGCAAGCAATTCTGGAAAGCTATAAACTAAGATAAATTATCTGTTCAGTATCCTCCCTTCCTGTGCCTACAATAGTTCTTTAGTTGATAGGCTACAGTACAGTGAATAACATTATTCTTCCTAAATTCAGTGTTCTATGGATATTCGCATTCGATGAAGAAAAAAGTTTTTCATGCTGAACTGAGGACGATAGTGAATAACGGTAATTCAATACAATATCAGTTTATTGACTTTTTCTATTTCTTATTAAACACTTCACTTGAATACTTGGCTATTTAATGACGTGATTTTTGGAATACTTCTGAGGAGCTCCAGAAGTTTATTAATCAAATAAGTGAAAGGATGTTTTATTGTTAAAATAGATTTACGATGGTTCATTATTATGAAATTAGTTTTCACTATGTATTAGTAATAATGTGACAGTCAATTTTGTTGTGAACGCTTAATCATCAGTATCACTTGACCTCGAGACCTAAAGGCTTTAGGTTTGATTTGGTGATGGAATCGAGAATGTGAACCACTGAGAAGTCTCATACTAAGACGAAGCAGCTATCCAGTGCTCCATAGTTTTCAGTGATATCCAATTGAAATTAATCTGTAGTGAGTACAAATTACAAAATTAACCAATCTCCACAAAACCACTTTAAATCAATTTTATAGTAAGTTTAGGGGTAAGTTTAAATGATGAAATTCACATTTAAAGTTGAAATTAGTTTTCACTATGTATTAGTAATAATGTGACAGTCAATTTTGTTGTGAACGCTTAATCATCAGTATCACTTGACCTCGAGACCTAAAGGCTTTAGGTTTGATTTGGTGATGGAATCGAGAATGTGAACCACTGAGAAGTCTCATACTAAGACGAAGCAGCTATCCAGTGCTCCATAGTTTTCAGTGATATCCAATTGAAATTAATCTGTAGTGAGTACAAATTACAAAATTAACCAATCTCCACAAAACCACTTTAAATCAATTTTATAGTAAGTTTAGGGGTAAGTTTAAATGATGAAATTCACATTTAAAGTTGAAATTAGTTTTCACTATGTATTAGTAATAATGTGACAGTCAATTTTGTTGTGAACGCTTAATCATCAGTATCACTTGACCTCGAGACCTAAAGGCTTTAGGTTTGATTTGGTGATGGAATCGAGAATGTGAACCACTGAGAAGTCTCATACTAAGACGAAGCAGCTATCCAGTGCTCCATAGTTTTCAGTGATATCCAATTGAAATTAATCTGTAGTGAGTACAAATTACAAAATTAACCAATCTCCACAAAACCACTTTAAATCAATTTTATAGTAAGTTTAGGGGTAAGTTTAAATGATGAAATTCACATTTAAAGTTGAAATTAGTTTGTTGGTTGCTTAAAACCGGTATAAGTTAGTTACTCTGAAGACACGAAACATTAAAATAAATATCCACAGAGCTAATTAGCATTCTGTATTTATCATAAAAAAACTTGTGTATAATCATAAATATTCTAGGAAAGTACTTACAAAATATACATCCTTTTTATGAGTTATAAAAATTGCAGTTGTAATGTCCTGTGTTATCTATCCTTGTTGTTTGATCTAAAAAATTCTCTTACGTAAGCGAGTTCAACTAACTTCATAGTTTATTAATCTATTGTCAATAAAACATAACACGAGAGCTGAATGAACATTAAATTTGAGATGACTATCATGCACTTGGTAAAACTTCTCTTAAAGTGTTCGCTTTAGCTTCTTTTGGTAAAGTGAAATATTTAGGGCTTCACTTATTTTATTTATAATTAATTTGTCAAGTATAAGTAATAACGTTCAGCATTCTACCATATTTCCATATGAGTTGATATGATACTAACTAGCTGCTCAAACCAAAGTAGATAGCAAATTGTCGGTACCTATAAACCAACGATTGGAAATCGAGTGTCTTAACCAAGAAGCGATTGATCTTCTTTCATGAGATCCCTAGAAGCAACAGCAACACAACTGAGGCATAGTTGATTTCATTGTTTCAAATAGGTAAATACAAGTAATTCATACCACAAGGAAGAAATAATCCCTAACCTGAGGATGAACCAAAGTATAAAATAGGCCGATACAACTTTTTAAAATGATTAAGATAACCTTCAAATATCTATAGGGATTATTAGTATCTGTCACCATGCAAAAAAGAAGGGATTACTTTCAAATGAAAAAGAAAAATTGAAAGAACTGTGGCTAACTTAGGATGTTCATTGACAAATATTAATACCGAGTCGTTTATAGCGAATGATCGACATAACTTGTGGACATCATTCAAATAAAATTATCCTATAAGAATAAAATCATATTACCAATGTGACGATCAAATCAAAGCCGTTGGAAGCAAAAATTTTGCAGTATTTTTCGTTTCTTTTCTCAAAACTGGGCTAATTATTTGTTTAAGTCCTTAATTTTCAGAAAATGCACATAAACAAAGATATTAGGGTTTTCTTTCATTGATTTCTTCTAGTTCATATTTACATCAATCTTAAACAAACAATTTAGTCCTCATTAACTTACTTTGTTTTCACTGTAAGGGATTCGATGTTGACACACAACAACTATTATTATCAGTATCATTAACATCATTGAGATTCTCAGTTGCTATGCAGTAAAGCTCATGCAAATAAATTTCATGACTGAATAGTTTTTGTTCTTATGCACTCCTTCTCTCTCTGTCTATCAATGCGTGCTCAAAACATGATAATATATAAATGCAAAATTATTAACTAGTTGATATAGAGTGTATGGAATCGAATGAGATCAAAGTAACAGGAATATCAACATACCGTTTTTGTGTACTTAGTCTTCCTCTTATATTTAATTAAATTAATGTGGGCAAAAAGTAAAGCAATTTAGTATATCAAAATCTCTTTTTAAAATAGAATTTATCAGTATCTAAGTGAATGAAAATTCAAAACATATTTGTTAGGATGATGGATGACATGTGCTGAAATCAATTTTTTTTCCATATATTTGTCTTCTCATTCTTTAACATCCTTTATCTATCGTTCCATATTTCTCTTACATACATATACACTTTATCCGGGTAGGTGTTTGTAATGATGAACGTGATTTTCTAAGGAAATCCAGTCATTAAATATAACTTCTCTAGTAAAAATATTTCCTTAAATACGTTCCTGTTATATTTATTCAATAATATTGAATGTCGACAGTAATTTGTATTTATTTAGGTGCATAATATATTTGTTGACTATATTATCTCATTCCATTCGAACCTAATTACCACTATCACAGTATTTAATTGAGATTTTATACTTAATATAGTCTTCACAAATCAGTATCTGAAAAAAGTTTATTAATCTTATAGTCTACGCACTAACCGAAATCAAACTTAGGACTATTGAAATACAAAGATCAGTGGATAGTTGTTTAGTTATATAGTCATTTAAGTCACACATTAGGTATAACTGCATTCACCCAATTGTTCATACCTTCAATTCCAGTCAACTTGTTGCTTAAATTCTATCCAGTGTCAATGGTCAGTTGTATCAGCATTACCGATTTGGCTGACTTTATAGATCACACTTTCTTAGTACAATTTCCCAGCAACACATTTTAGTATAAATTGCTGATAGTTGGTTCGACTTAAATTAAAATCCCTAACGACGCTAATCGGTCACTAAGTAGTAACTAACATCATGGTCGAGTTACAATGTGGACAAAAACTATGTGACTCGAGGTGTACGCAGATTTTATGCCTTGATGCACCAAGTAGGAAAGGCTTGAAGATAAGTATTGTGTCACCTATCACTTCTCAGTAGAGAAGGCCTACAATTTTTAAGAAACTTATACTTTTGTTGAGGGATTCAGACTAGCATATCTCAGTGATGTAGCCAGTGAAGTTACAGATAACCTATATATATCCAAACCAGATTAAAATGCCGTCTACATATTCATGCATTTTTGTCAACACACTGCCATTTTCAAGATAACAGTGTTCTTTAAAATTAATTCATCTTCTCATTAATCAGTTACTAAGATAGAAATATTTTTAATAGATCTGAATCTAGATTGTAAGTCAATGCATCTAAAAAATTACGCTCAATTTAGTCGTTTAGCAGGAAGTCGGCAAGCAATGGTTCTACTGACCTTTCTCCAAATAAAACAAAATTACTTAAAAACGTTTGGTTATATGTTGCTTTACTTCTAGAATCATATTTAAGGGTTTTTAAGCAAAGAGAAAATTAATATTACATCACGGATTTTGTAATTATGACAGTCGTCCTGAATGGCAATGAAAGCTCAGCAATTAAGACATCCAGCTCAGAGAACGTATTATAACTAAAACTATCCTACTGAGTTATAAACTTTCTCTACGGTGTTAGTGTTCAGTTAAGTGTTATTTTCAATTTACAATGTTATATGTTATTAATCCGTTTAAATTAACCCTTTCAATCATATTTGTTGTTACCTTTGTTATCTTTTACTCATTTCTAGGGTAAACAAATAACCACCGCACAATATATTATAGATGACAAAAGTCACAAAATTTTTCTATCCATTAGTTACTGTATTTTTCTACATTCGTTATTTAATCATTATCACTTAATCATATCAATAAATGGTGTTGAAATACAATTCATTTTGATTTTTGCTATCAAATGTTTGCTACTGAAATATAATTATCAGTAGTGTGAATTAAAGTTGTAAAGGACTGTTTCATCAAAATTGTGTATACCATATTACACAAATAATAACACATAAAACAGCTATGCAAATACGGACTGTGTTTTATTGTCATTAAAATGAAAGCGAATGCAGATCGAAATACTTGTACATTAATGTGACTAATAACTGCACCTAAAATCGAGTTTCAGGAAACATTATTATGGTGAGTATGTATCACTTTTCTTGGCCACTAAATAAAAATCGAACAGAAAATCTATGGCCTATATGACTGGATTATCACCAAAGCCCCATCTATCCTTTTTCCAATTGATATTATTTATTTCTAAGTCTCTACTGAAAATAAGTTCCTTGAGCTGCACATTGCGCTGACTGACTTAAAAACATTATATTTTGTAAAAATTTATCAGTGTTACGTGTGTAATAAATTCTTGTTCTAATATGTTACTAATACGTACTTTGCTAACGTTATTTAAATGTATCATTAATATAATTGTACTCTTACTCTTTACACACTTTGCCTGTGGCGCTTACTGCTGCTCTCGGAAGCGTAAATACATTATTGCCGTATTATTCTTCGTTCTCACTGAGTTTTCTCCACCGAATGCTTGGATTAATAGTTAAATCCCTTTTATAGCATCGGAATTGAATAATCAACGTCACGTTGGCTCTTCCCAGATTTACTGACCAGAACGAACCTACACAGGACGCTAGAAAAGGTACATACGTGTGATGGTCACCTGGGACATTCGTCATTCATCCCGAACTTTGCAGTTAATCCAAGTAAGCCACATTCTGCTAGACATTGTACTCGTTATATATATTCATATTAACTGTTAATATAGTATTTGTATGCATTTGTGTCTAGTTGTAAGGCGATATTGACTCTATAGTATTCCGTGGCCACTACAACATATGTATTTCAATTAAATTATTCTCTATAGCAACACCTCTTCTTTACCATCTTAAAGTCCCTAGGCCTCGTTAAAGACGGTTTAGTGATATGATGAGTCAATTTTATAGGCGTGTATTGCGGATTGTACTCTCAATATAATAAGGAAAACTAATTAACATGACTTATTGTTCTGACGAACAAGAGTTAAAGGTTAGACTAAGCACATGTGAATTATTGGTTTCAAGGATTTTACACATAGTTGTATAAAGGATGGAAGTCGTTGCAAGTAATATTGTCACTTTAGACTGATTGTTGTTGAATTTTAATCTTAAAAGAACTATGGTGTACCTCATGTTCTTGCCGACGTGGGATTATTACACCAAACATATGTTTGCGATTGTGACAATAGAAAGGCTGTTCAGAATGCCGAAGATTGGGAGATGGTATGATAATTCGTTGCAGTATTTTTTGGAATAAGAAATCTACAAAAAATAGTATCGACTATTTGCCGCCAGCATTTCGAGGATTAATATTCCTGATGAGGCATTATGTCATAGGAGTAGATTACGACTTACCGTTAGGATTACGTTATGGATTTAGGTTAGGGCTAGGGGTACGTTAGGGACTAGGACTAGGTTAAGAGATTTTAGGATCAGGTTTGTAATTCATGTGTGCATTGTGATACAGCTATTTCTATTTCCACCTCTACTAACATTTATAGTTTATTAATGTCATGAAAGTAATATATATTTTATAATCTAATTGGTTTTCGAACGAACATTGGTAACTTTCCTTTGTCCTAATATGATTGGCAAATTGTTTGTAAGGTCACTTTTTTCAGTTCCTTCGTCGGAACTACGTAAAAACTAACTCACATAATGCAGAATGTTAGCAAAAGGAGATATTAAGGTATAGTGACAATATTTGCGTGTTTGATTTCTATACGTTAACGAAAAATATCAACTTGACTATCTTCTGTGTATAAGCATCGAACTGTTGTCAGAACATTATACATTGTTCGGTTGTTGCATTTATATTTATATTGAACACATTGATTTGAGTTGTAACAATTTTTAATGAAATTCGATAGTTGTTACGTTAATAAATATTCCGTCTACTCTTCGCTCTGACTTTCATCGATTGTATTTGCTATTTGTCGATGTTAGTCAATGGAGTAACGAAGCATAGAGTTATTGGAATATCGTACTCGAATCACAGCCTTTTTTCAATAGCGACATTCATAGACTCTTGTCCGCCCATTCGACGAAGGTTTAGTGAACTGTGCGGTGACCGTCCAGTTATTAGTATGAAAATGTAGTTGTTGCTTATCATAGCTATGTATTGTTACGAGATTTTTGGAATAAATGTATTCAAATACAAAAGATGAAGTGTATATTAGAGATGGTGGTAGCGATTTATTCTCGAAATTCGGAAAGTTATCCATAAAACTAAGACTCACTTGTATTATATTTCAATAGCTAGTAATAAAATAAGAATAACACACAAAATTACTCAACAAACAGAAAAATTTCTTGAAAACTGGTGGTAGTAAAAAATTCGGTCAATTTGGAAGTGATTTACATTAAAGTTCAATGCTAAAACCTAAGAGAAACTGAAGGTCCCAGCCCTTTTAAGTTTGAGTAAAACTTTTACAGTTCATTTCGATTTACTAACTGTTAATAGTTGGCTGTTAAGTTTAAACCGCAGTTATTTTAGTTAGAATAATTAGACAGTACTTACAGCTGTAGAAAAATATGTGTTATCTAAAACTAAATGTAATAACATGTACTTGATAACAAATTCATTTGAAAGATAATATTAAGTTAAATAAGAAGTCCCATTGTTTTATTGTGTGAAATAAAGAATTCGGTCGTTATTCGACTATAATTTAGAACGAAAAAATTCTGTAATATCCATTAATTTTCCTACCAAAATTAGAACAAAATGTGTGAATTATTTAAGTCATGAGATTATCGTTTCAATCTTTTAAATTCAATATACAAACAAATAAGACTTTAATAAATAAATGTTTATTGAGTAGTGTAGTTTTGTTTATGCTTTACAATAAAATTAAAGAATTAAAAAATATAGGGACATTTAAATATTTTAAGAAACCCGTATCTTCTGTATAACAGTAGTCAGTTTGCTTTAAAAAGTTAAGACAATCATTGTAATAATGTAAATACCAGAAATATTCTGTTTAAGTACTAACAGTCTAAAAACACCCAGCAGATCGTTCAGTTCTTAACCGTTGACAATGTAGAAATGTAAATTATTTCCCTGACATATCAATTTTCAGACTATAAATTTTTTGTACACATATTGAATGTATGATTGAACTTTCTCTCTCTCTCTCTGCCGTTTTGCTTGAGGGTGTTTGTTTTTTGGATTAACCTTGTTTCAAATACAGCTTCTTATATATAGTGTAACGACTTCATATTTTACGCACATCTGGTCACGAGTATATGTGAACCAACTCAAAGTGTTGCACGCGAGACTCAGTGCTCTAAAGATAATGATATATTGAAACGTTAATTGTCATCGCAGGTGTCATATGTAGTTTTCCTGCGGTTTAGAATGTAACATTTTCCACATTGTATCATGTGTTGACAACTAGTAAAAACACCCGTAATTATCTGTATATATAAGTAACAAGGATACAAATAATTTCTAAACTGTTGTACTTTGGATAAGGTGACTTCTAAATTTGAAATATTTACTTCAAGATATGCAGCTATCATACGTCAATAAACGTAGTGTCTATGTAGATTACAGCAAGAATTGGTATATGAATTCCACGTACAACTAGACTAAAATGTAACTTGGGATTTATTCACATAATGACATTTGAATAATTGCAAATTTATAAGAATTCAGAATTTACTAGGTAGCATTTAGTTTAACTATTTAAGTTTTAAACCCTGTAGCTAAAGGAGAGTTTGCTTCAACTGTAAAGCCAGAAATATTGGAAAAAGTGGTAAAAAGCAATCGTTGTCAGTAATATCAGTTTTATGCCAAAGGCATCTGTTAGGTTTCAAGCGGCTTTAAAAAGGCCCACTTATTTTTTCTTCGATTGATATGAACAAGTAAATAATTGCACCTGTTCAAAAGGTTGCTTAGAATAGCTTAATAGGTTGCTAGATAAAGCATAAACTAATAGCCATTATAAAAATATAAAATGTTTATCACTGACGAATAATGTCTCGAATTCAGTCGCCCGAGCCTTTATTAAACGGTCCAATGGCTCCGTAGCAGTAACTAATTTCAGAAAATAAGTGGTTATACAAGGAATTGTCGTTGGTTCTGACACTTTAGTTTAGTTGGTCACACATTAACATCAGATCACTCCATAGAAAATAGCTCAGTTTCTAGTCACTTAGCATAGACGGCGAAAGCACGTTTACATTTTACCTATAAATACATATGGCATCACCAACATTTACTGCTGGTTCCTTTCTTCTTTTCGCCCGTGGATAAACCATTAGAGATATCCTGAAAAGGGAACACACAGAACTTGGTTGCATCCTGTGTATTCAGCACTGCTGAACTCAGTGTAATCTTGTAGAGGTAGTGAGTACCTACTGAGCATCGCAACTGTCAAGGAAAATGAAACACTGGTACTATTGAAGTATGTTTAGTCAAAGTGAATTCCATTGTTGGCAGACACTGTTTCTGGAATTGGCTGAGTAAAGCGTTTGTGTTGTTTCTAGGATTCAGTATCGCTCAGAAATATAACTTTATCTATTGTGTACATAATTTACTGTGCTGCTTTAGACTTCATATACTCGTGTTGACAATCGTGAAATTCTAAACTTAATCATAACGGTATATCACTTATTCCAACCGGCTGGTTGGGAGTGATCCCGTTACGGTCAGTTACTTTTCGATATTCACCCCTCCCAAGTTTAGACCAGGACTTATATGGTGTTCGTAGGCTCCGTTATCGGGTGTCATAGAAAGCTAGCTCGACCAATTCGCTAGCAAAATTTGGATTGCATGTTCAAGATATGACTCTCCTTGAGAAACAGAGTTCTTACCAAGTTGCTTGAAATTAAACCGATTGCTGAATTAATTTGCTTTCGGGTACACTCCTATCTAGTATGTTAGAGAAAATTTTAGTTAAAGTTCATCTTGCTATCCGTTTATGTGCATGAAGTGGAACTGGTATAGGAGGATTTACATGTATTTGGGATACGTGTTTAACTGGGCCTAGGGCAACCACAGTCAAATACTGAAAATTCCTCATCTCAACGACCTACAAAAGGATTAAGTTATTGTGGACATGCAATCATCATTAGCACTCTTAGGTCTGATGTTTTCACTGATGTTAGTTCAACACACCTGTTAAAATCACTAACATCACTCTCCACAAATCCGCTCATTTCCGTTAGCCCCACTGACAACCACCCTTGATTTTTGCTGCAGTCTTGACTTCGTAAATTATTTACCTCTATTCAACTAGTTATCTTCACATATCCACATTTTTGGCAAGTTAATTTTTGCTATCATTCCCTCTAAACCCACTAGCTGAATGTTTAACAACGACAGCCTTTAGCTCTGGTAAAACCACCCATATTATGCATATGCATCTCTCCCCTCCTTCCGTTACTATCAAAAATATTTATTTGTTTATTCTAGCGTCTAACGAAGATATAAGATTGTTGTATAGGTGGGTATCAAATTACGTGTATTATTTGAAATCAACTATTTCAAGGTCATCTGGCAGCTGGTAAGCTCTCCCTGAATAGTTATAAACTCAATAGAGTCGGCTTATATGGTCAAACTAGCAAAAACCAAAATAGCAGTTGTTAACTGTCGCATGGGATTCAAATTATAGTACTGGAAAGTATCATAGCTGGGATCAGACAGAAAGTTGGATATTCTTAAGAAGGCAGCTGATGAAATTTAAGCGAACTTTCAGGAAATTTCAGAGTAGCGTTTATTGTAAACTCTAGGGAAATGTATGTGACATTACGACAATATTGCAAAAGTTCCTTTAAAGTCTCAAAGCTGTAGAAAAAAGGAGGCACTTCCCCTAAAGCATCTCTATATTTCCATAATCAACGAACCTTGAGATTCACTTACATTCTCATAAATTTGGTTGCTTGCTATTTCTCCAACTGTCTGCTGCTTCTCTACCTTCAGTTCTATCTTAGTCACCACAGGACAGTGGTCTGGAATTATATTAGCCCCATTTCTTTGTTCTCACATCTTTTATGGTCCTTTCAAACTTCTTACTGATGCAGGTGTAGTCGATTTGGTTCCCAATAGAACGTTCAGGTGGAACCTATGCAGCTTTGTGTATGCGTCTGTTGTGAGGGGGGGGAGGGAGGATATGGTGCCACCTATAATTTTGTTGAAGGTATATAGGTTTGCGAACGTCTTAACATTTTCGTTCCTTTCTTCTAGTCCATATTGTCCTATGATATCTTCATATCTGGTCTTATCTATCCCAATCTTGGCGTTTGAGTCTTACATCAAAATAGTTGGATTCTCGTCTTGGTACTTTTCTACAATTAACTGCAATCTCTCATATAATTGATCTCTATAGTCTTTGTTGCTATCGTTAGTGTGCTCATAGCACTGGATGGTATTTATTGTAATTCTCTCCCTCCTTGTCTTGAAGGATGCGTTGATGGCTCCATGTCCATAAGGTTCATATCCTATAGGCGCTTTCTGTGCCTCATGGGACAGCATTAATGCCACCCCTCGTGTGTGTGAGGCAATTTCTTCTCCATGTCCGGAGTACGACAGTATCTATCTACAGGGTAATCTGTCCAGTCCGACCTGTACCTGGTGAGTTTCGCTTATTCCAAGTGTATGTAAGTTGTATCTTTTCATTTCCCCTGCAACTTGATTGGTTCTTCTTGTTCCGTTTATCGTCGGAACATGCCATGTACCTATATTAATTGTTGCTCTGATTGCCAGAAGGGACATCGGACTCATAACTTCTTAAGAGACTGGGTATTCACTATGAGGCGTCATGGCTGTTCGAAATAAAGACTCTCCACCTTCCGAAACAGAATTCAAATTGTTTTAAGGATTTTTCTGGTTAGTAATTTTAACAAGGTTATTCTCTACGGAGTAGGGTTACTATCTCTATACCCAACCCTCCTCTTTCACTTGGGCTTAGAACCGGCCGCAACCCTAGAAGTGTTCCAAGAGGAGTTATATGTATTGAAGCATAGACCATTATTTCCAGTTGTGATAATTGATTGCCATAAACATATCTCCTACTTATCACCCAGATGCTTGTAAATTCCTTGGTTTGAGCGCATCTTTTTGTAGGAGTTGAAATAGCATTATCTCATAGTCGAATACACTAAGACGATTTTATATCATTAACTTTAGTGATTTGTCTAATTAGAATCGATTTGGTGCATGCCACATATTGTGTGACTAATTTAGGATATAACGCATATTTAGTAAAGGCGATAGTTGTTACTTTTACTCAGTAAGTTGCTGCTCATTGTTATTATCGTCAGCTTCAGCACCATCACTAATATACGTTTTTATGCAGTGGAATCATTATAGGCGATCTTATGAGCGAAGAAATACCTTAATATATAATTGGAAAACTTGGTTAGTATGACGAGTTCCAGTGATATCCACACGTGTTACAATATTGCATTTAGTACTTGCCTTATTTTATTATATAATTTTTCAGGTTACTAAGTATGTATAACCAATCTAAAAGATACCACTTAAATCTCTTCTCACAAGTAACTTGTTGTATTTGCAGAATGGTTCGGCTAATAAGAGCTTATAACTGCCATGTTTCCCTATGTAGTGTATTGTTTTCCATCCCGTTTTATGTGATTTTACTAGTGTGACGTAACAGAACTAATTCAAACTACTAATTAATCCATAACTAACAACCGGTTCAGTTCCAATGATGATGTCATATATAGTTATAATTCTCTAAAAAAATAATATCTACACTTTCACTAGTAATATGTTAGAAGTTTCAAATGTTGTCTGCATTCTCTAGATTCTCGACTTGCTCTCTACTTTATACTTTGCATGTAATTCATATGTACATCCTATTCATGAATTTTATCTTTGATTTAACGATAGCTATACATCATTTCGAAACCAAGTGCCTCAAAGAATGCCAGGTGGTTATATTCCTGGTCTTCCTTCTATCTATCCTATGACTTTAGGAGTGTCTCCTAATATGTCTTGTCTAGAGCCTGCTGATTCAAACTGTACTTATGGCATTCATTGGATATGGGTTTCTATGGGACTATGTGTTATGGATGCTAAAGGTGGTATAGCTTTATTCTGCGGGATCCTATGTTTATTTATTTGGATTGCAGTTGGAATACCTCAAATTATTGAAAATTTTCGGACAGGAATCGCAGATAAAGCACTTTCACTTGGTTTTCTTTTCTTTTGGACTTTTGGTGATATCCTCAACCTGATAGGTTGTTTCTTGACACATCAACTCATTATGCAGGTTTGTCAAGGTAGTTTTGTGAAATTTAGAGTTCAATGTGGTCTATGTGCAGTATGCAACCGTAAAAAGTATAAACATTTTACTGTTGCTCACAAATGCTCTATTTTAGTTTGAATCTGTTCATTTTTGGAGATAAAGTATTGGTATATAGTTAAATAAATGTAAAAAATCGTAACGACCATATTTATTACATGTACATCAACATTATCTTTATTATTAAACTTTAGCTTGTATGTATGTCTGTTTATGGCGTTGCTCCACCATTAGTTATTTTCACCACCGCCTGGCGGCTGAAGAGTTAGAGTATTCTCTGGATAGTTTGTTTAGTATTAATAAAACTAAGCGTATAACAATATAAATGATCGATAGTACTTAAGTTTTTAAGCTTTGATTTATCGTCATAAGTGCCTATTTGTTGAAAAGCAGTGCTATAGTTCGAAAAGGTTGGTGATGTCGTCAATTTCTAAGTTTCAGTTGTGGCTCGTATGATAGTCTACTAACCTGAATTTTGTTCTACCGATAATATATTATAATCATACGGTTATGGTTTGAAACCAGCTAGTCATCAACTTTAAGCGAAATTCTTTAGTAACATATTATTACTTTGTTGTGTCTATTTGATTTTTGTATTAATTGTAGCTCCATATTTTAGTATAGGGATTCAGCCGTTTTGCAACTCTGTTCAGTCACTAAACGTTGAATTCAGTATAAAGTACACCTGAATGACTGTCGGTTAAATTGTTCAATCCCAACAGTAGACTGAGTTATTTTGTGAAAAGGTTGATCAGTAAACTTTTATGAATTACTTTACTAAATCTCTCTTTCGGGGTTTCAGTGAATTGTAATGTAACTAATAAGGTCATTATTTTCCGTTATTTTTACTGCTTTGGCCTTGTATTGAATACCTTACGACGAGATTATATATAGAAAGATTTGAATTTGAAGTGATTAGGTTTTGTAAGGTGATCTAAAGACGATTCAACGAATTTTTCTTCTGACATTTTCTCTTAAATATGTACATTTGTATTTATAGCTCCTGCTAATTATCGAGTAATTAGCTGTGATTGTATTATTAAGAAAGTGTCCGATATTAGAGCGAAATAAATGATTACATAGTGATCTGTTAGTCTACAATGCTTACATATTAGACAATAAATTAGTTGGTTTATGAGTTATATAGAAATGTTAGCATAAGTAACTAGTCAACATAATATTTCCGATAGGACTTCATAAAAGGTTTATTTTATGTACAACGCATTATTCTTCTTTATTTGATTTTATCGTACGATTTATTGTGTGAGAACTATAAATTACTTATTCTTTACAGATTGTTGTAACAGGCTACTGTGTTATTAGTGATTTCGTCCTTGTGTTTCAATTTATTTATTACAAAATTCGTCATAATGCAGTTTTACGTCGTACGTTTAGCATGATTTAACTAGCATTGCAAGATTTTTTGTTTTACATATAATTCATATAAACTTTTGATGTATTAACTCGTATGGTGAAATGTTCACGAACGTTTTGTGTTTTTTTATTAACATTTTGCGTCGGATTTATTATTTGGCAATCGTTTAATGGATTATAGAGGCATAGGATAACGTACTCGTTTATTGTACTTCAACAGTTCATAAATACTCACTAGATAGTAGACAACAATGATCACAATGTCACTTTGGGTAGAAAATAATATTTGTATGGAGGTGAAAATTGGCTAGACTGAAATTATTAAAGTTGCTAGGTGTTGGTTACTTACATTCAACACAATACACGAGATGAAAGTGGTACGGCTGTTCGACTGCGTGTCTGGTTTTGATTGATGTACTATGTTGAGATAAATTTAGCCATTCTTTTTAGTATTCTCTGATTAAACAGTGCTTTTTAATTATTAATAGTTATAAATGGTAAACGTGGATCAAAAGAACCACTAAAATAACGTAAAACAACTTTCGTGAAACTGTATATTAATACGTTTCCTCATTAAAGTAACTTCTATTACTAAATTGCACAGATTTACTAAAACTCATTTTAGGATTGTAGTTCTTTAACTACTTCAATAAATTACTTTTCGAAGCTTTCATATAGTTAATAAGACTGTTTAGTTGGTTAGATAATTTAGTATTTGTTACTATTTAACCAGTCAACATTTTTAAACATCTCTTAAAAATGCTAGTCTAGACGCGAGTAGTTTATTGGTGGAGTTGACGAATGTGATATTTATTCAAATCGTTTTGCATGGATTCTGTTTTTTGAAAATACATCTTAGCGACTGACATCATGAAACACACGGACCAGCTACCTCCTATCAATTGTCGTTGATCATCTAACATTATTTTCTATCTGCAACTTTAATTAGTCTTGTGAAATGTTTGAAAGGTTCCAGTCAAGATAATTCTCTCTCATGAAGATAATTGTGTACAATTTGATTATCTAAATCCTGAGTTTACAGGCAAACTGCTACTTATCAAGGTTGGATTCAGTGGGAAAATATTATTTTACTAAATTACCTAACTTTTTGACACTTTTCAGCCACAGGTTTGATTAATTTTGTATTTTGGCTGAAAATTAAAACCCAGGAATCCTACTTAGGACTCGTCAGTTGGGTGTATCTATATTCTATGGTTTCCATATGTATACACTTTTCGACTACATAACTTCTTTTTCCTTCCAGAAATGGCTACAATCCTAAAAGATGGTGAAATATCCCCAAGCCCAAGCGCTCCATCGCCCACTCTCTTTGAAGATTCAGCGAACTACAATTCTCATCAAGAATACCGAAGACTTCCGATTTGTTTCGTTGGTGCAGCTAGCTTTACTCTGGCAGTTATTTCCTTGACCTCTGTTGAGAATCCATTCAATACATATTTTACTTACCAGCAAATACCTAGTAGTTTTCGCTATCAATCAAGACGATTATTAGAATGGGGTCCATATGAATCAACAGACTATCCATCCATAGACTCAGATCCTTTAGATGTAAGTTTTTACTTAAGCAAAATGGTTTAGCATTAATATGTGATAATAACACTCAACTTTATCAAAAGCTTGGAAACAATCAGGAGAATAGCATATCAGAGGGAAATGTATTATTATCATTGGGGTGGTGAACATTGTAAATACTTTACTATTATTATCCATTTAGTTTTATCAGCCCCCTTAGTTTGTATCTTTTACATTTGTTGGTGTGCGATAGCCTCTTGCTCATGAAATTTGGTAAAATATACCTACGATAAGCGAAATATATTAGATAATCTAGTTTTATTCTTACTTGTCTATTTCACTGTTAATATATGCAGAATTGCATCATATGATTAGAGAAAATCAGAAAGGTTTTCTGGCGATGTTGATTCATTTAGATTAACGGACAAACCGAAATTTTATCGAGAGAATTCATTCAACGTTACGAACTTTATAAATATGAAGGTGGTTACCACTAAGAATCCAATTATTATAGAATGATACTACCACTTCTCTGTTTGTCATACATTCTTTAAAACAGTGACATAAAGTGATACTTCATCGGAAGAACCACTTAAAACCAGGAAGCACTTGGCATCTGTTCAGTTCTAGTTTGTGACTCCAATCGGAAGTGTGTATCCGTAAAATCTCGCAGGACGAAATCCTGGGACCTTCAGCTTTTGCTGCTACTGCTACCACTACTACTACTGCTATGGCTTTATGCCGCTCTGATCAAATACGTCCGTGACAAGATATTTTGATATCACTTTTCATACGAATGGACAGGTTTGAAAAGTAATATTGCATCCAAACTGTCTACATTATTCTGGAAGCAAGGACATAAGGCACTAAAAATTATACTCAAGTTGTCAGAAGTCAGCTACATACTCGCACCACAAACAAAGCTAGATTGGTAGACCTATAGTAGATGATGCTGATATAAGCTTATCACTTGATCATGACTCAGTGACTCGTTGGGGATCTATTGCCTGTTATAGCCTCATTCTCTATTCTGTCTAAGATGTTTACTGTCAATGTATTTTCAGCAAAAAGAAACAGGTATACAGTGCATCCGCTTATTAGTTACTGGGCTTAGCAATCAACTGGTGAGTCTTATATCCGACCCTTATTCCATCTACTTCAGTTTGAGCAATTAGATAATATCTCTTACCCTTTTACAACTAATCTGTGGTTTAAAGCTGAATATACAAACCTTGTTTCGGTGCATGAGCAAGTTAATTAATCAGTTTATTTTAGTGATAGTACGTTTAGCGTTAGTCCGTTGGCACTAAAAGAAACTACTCAGTAAAAAAACATCTTTATTTAGATAGATATTTATTTTCCAATATTCTTGACTATGTTTTTAATTGTATAGTCGAAATACTAATGTTCTTCGATAAGTACACTTGATTGTTGCATCTTTAATCATATCTAATTTCGGTCTTGAATTTTTTTATTTTATTTAAAATAGGGTACAGTTATTAAAGTGGGGTATATTCTTGGATGGATCTCTACGTGCATGTATTTGTTTTCTAGGTTACCACAACTGTTTCGTAATGTATGTTTAGTCCAGATCTATTTCAAATAAATTTTCTTATTGTATATGTATGAAATCGTATAATACGTTGATGTACATTAGTAAATTAACATCTTATTCAAACTGACATACTTTAGTAATACTGTAAAGAGCACGTGTTTTCTAATTTTAAAACTTACTGAAGGCTGATATAAAAATCTGTTGATTAGATTCATAACAAATTATTTCTGGTAGGGTACCATTGAAAGCCAATTAAAAAATTGTTGTTTAGAAAAGTGGATTTTAGAGGTGTTCGCTCTGAGGTAAAAACGATAGTTCATTCTCATACTACTGAGAACTATCAGCATTTTAGACTATATATATATACTCACAAATTTATTCTCTGCTGACCACGGTTCAGAAAGCTTATTAGTATCACCAGCTGATCACTCATAGTCAGCAAATCTCAGTAATGATGTCATCTGTGGAGATGGGTGACTCAGGTTTGAATTCTGTAGAAAGCACTAATTTTCATAAGATTTCTAGTTCATCCTGCCAATAAGTACAAATTAGTTCGAAACCTAAGTCCAGAGTTTCTTACTGACTTTCTTACAGAATCACATATCTTCGTACATATTTTGGCTCAAAGTCTAATGCTTAGACGTGTGCTTGGTTACTAAGCTACATTATTGCTGTGCTTAGAATTGCGTGAACGCATTATCTTTTTATTCTACCACTGAATCTTCTTTTTCTATCCACGTCTTTTATTCCTCTTACTCATTTTAATAGTATCGTGTTCATGTGGTTTCTTTTCTCTAACTTTATGAAGTGTGTCACTATAGAGAGGTGCACTTTGTTTATGGAGCTTTCGTTTCATTGTCTCACGTTTTTTCTCACTCTATGTAATTTATTCTTTATTCATAAACAAATGTGAACATTAAATTGCTCTTCTTAAAACTAAAAAGCAATTTAATTTTAACACGTTTCCTATCTCTCAGTGTTAGTAGATAGAGAGTGGAACAGTGACTTAATGGTTAAGGTAATGGACTTTCAACCACTAAGTTTCAGAATATAACCCAACCCTACCTACTTTAGTTTGGGCGACCACACTGCACATACAGTAGCTCGGAGCCAGGTATAATAAATTACAACTGGTTAGTGAGTAAAGGAAGCGAACAATAGATCTTCGTATTTTAATGTGTTGTACCTCAGTGTGGATTCATCCTCACATTGCTCATTTAAAATAAGTTAATCCGGTATTCTAAATTGGTTCACATTAATTAATGAACTTCAGATTGTAGAACATTTTGTTAATATATAAGTTTTTTATACTGATTAATTTTCGTTTTTGATTCTAGTGGAAACGTAGATCAACTGAAGGCCTATCTATGTTCATGTTTTCAATGACAGTTACTGGTAATATTTCATATGGCGTTCAAATTTTACTTACATCTACTGAAAAAAACTTTTTAATCCGAGCTACACCATGGATTGTTGGAAGTCTTGGTGTAGTGTTATTAGATACTCTTGTAAGTTCATGTATTTTGATTACCAACTAATAAGTTCAATTCTTTGCTTCATTATAACTATTCTACTTTTCAGATCTAACTGTATTCTTTTTTACACCTTTTAATTAAACTTTACGAATTTGTCAAACTCTAATAAGAAGCCATGGCTAGAAAAGTTTGGTCATGTTTGTAGTGTTACATCTACTAGCGATCATAATGAACGATAGTCTTTCAGTCTTGGTAACTGATTAAAGTTTAAACTTATGGACGTCGAATTATAACTCAATGATCTGATGATCTTGAGTTTGATCTCCGACAGGCTCATAGGTGCGTACAGTTTATTCTTAACTTAAGCATTCAATAGAAGTAGTAACTAAACTGTTTAATGATTGTGTATCATTTAAGTAAAGTGATTTACATTGTTAAACCATCTTTTCATTCTCAAAAACTTATATTTCATTTCAGTCTTCACTTTGATCGGTTTTCATAAGCTGATGTGAGAATGGGCTTACCATAGTAATTTATCTCTTAATTCAAATACAACTGTCTTCAAAATTGTTACTACATGTGGAATTACTTAGTCGTTGATTACTTTGCTATCTTCCCTTTTTTGTCCCTATTAGTCATTTATGATTTGACTCAGTCAAAGTACTTTTATTGGGTAGTATATAAATGACAAGCACAGTTCTTTAATATATACATATAACAATAAGTCAGTTGTTTACTGGTACTCCTTTGAAATATTTTTGAATTTGAGATCATCCTACTGTATATATTATCAATTTCATCTGAATAATGTCGGTGTTGTATCAAATATATGCATTTATTATTGAGAAATTATTAGCCTACTATCCATTAGTTTGAGAAAGCACAGAACGTTCTTACTCATTGTAATAATGTTTCAATTAAGTTAATCAATTAATTACATTCAAAGGAAACGTTATTATGTCATAATCTGGTGAGAAAACGAGTTTTACTTTTGTAACTGATCAACATCTATATGCATGTAGCGATATAAAAACATTACTATTTTCATCCTGTGTTGGTGATTATTCAGCCCACAATGTTTTACATTTCATGGGAAAATAAATAAATAATACTAAGTATACAGCAGATTGTACGCTTATTAGTTTCTTGAAGTTGAAGTAATTTCGTTGGATTCTTGAAGACACTTTTCTGGAAACACAAGACTTAGACTTCATAGTTGAAGGTTCTCAAAATACGATTTAAAGTTTTTTGTCGGTTGAACACTTTGAAGGACTCAGTGCCACTCACTCACTTTCGCCTGTTACTCCTCACTGAGGAGCATAGGCCGCTCACCAGGATTCCCCATTGAACTCTGTCCTGAGCCATCCTTTCCAGCTGTTTCACGTTACTGTTTGCCTTTTTAATGTCTGCTTCCAATTCTCGGCGCAGTGTGTTCTTTGGCCTTCCTCTTTTACTTTTCCCAACAGGATTCCATGTTAATGCTTGTCTCGTGATGCAGTCTGATGGTTTCCTCAATGTATGTCCTATCCACTTCCAACGTCTTTTCCTAATTTCCTCTTCGGCTGGAAGTTGGTTTGTCCTCTCCCATAGTAAGCTGTTGCTGATGGTTTCCGGCCAACGGGCATTCAGTATCTTTCGTAGGCAGTTGTTTATAAATACTTGTATCCGTCTGATGATGTTTGCAGTAATTCTCCAAGTTTCAGCTCCATACATCAGGACTGTCTTCACGTTCGAATTGAAGAGTCTGACTTTGAGGTTAGTTGATATTTGTTTTGAGTTCCAGATGTTTTTCAACTGCAGGAATGCTGCCCTTGCCTTGCCAATCCTTGTCTTTACATCTGCATCGGACCCTCCTTTTTCATCGATGATGCTCCCCAGATATGTGAAAGTATTCACTTCCAGAGTTTCTCCATCAAGTTGAATTGGGTTGGTGCTCCGTGTCCTATATTTGTGGATCTTGCTCTTTCCCTTATGTATGTTCAAGCCTACTGATGCTAAAGTTGCTGCTACACTGGTTGTCTTTGCTTGCATCTGTTGGTGTGTATGTGCTAAGCGGGCTAGATCATCCGCAAAGTCCAAATCGTCGAGTTGCATCCTACTTGTCCATTGAATTCCGTGCATCCCCTCAGATGTGGAGGTCTTCATGATTCAGTCAACCACTAGGAGGAAGAGAAAAGGCGAGAGTTGGCAGCGTTGTCTGACTCCAGTCCTCACTGGGAATGCATTTATTAGTTGTCCTCCTTCACTGCCACTATATCATCGTTATTATTCCTTTTCCAAATTTGATTTGTTAAGTCAATATCTTTTCTTTCTCTCCAGGTCAGATTTAACTTTTTCGTCACATCACGATTAAGTCTAACTTATTTGGTTATGTCATCATATCACATTTCCAGTTTAATAACTGAGTCTAATTGACATCATTCTCAAGTATTCCAAATCGCCTCTTAATTTTCTTATTATGTAACCGCCTAAACTCTAATCTCTATTTTGTTTTCTAGTGCTTTCTTTTGCATCGAATATTTATTTGTTTTTTCTCTAACACATTGGTTATCTTTACATATCTAACATGTCTGCATAATTCTGATGTTAATCAAGTACAACCATTCTCATGAGTATGTTAAACTTTGTTTAAAATATTAATTTTGTAAAATACTATTATTCTAGGTTTTATGCAGCTAATGAGAAACTAACGAAATGAGATAAATTCATCTTATTCTGCACAAATATTTGTTCTTGCTCTCATGAAAATAACAAAGGGAATAAATGTGTGTAAAAATCCATGTTGCTTCATAGTTTTATGCATTATAATAGGTATGAATTAACGTATACATATGTTCATTTGCTTTTTTTTCGTCTAGAAAAACTAGTCACTTAAAGAATGTTATTGTATTAATTTATTTCAGATGTTGTGTCAATTCTGTCTTTATCAATCACAGCAACATAAAAACAATAATGATAACAATAGTCAAGAGCAAAACAATTTATTAGGAATGAACTCTGATCAAACCGAAATAGTCTAAGATTGTTATTTTTCTTAGTGTTAGTTCTAACGTCCTGTGCTTTCAACAGTCTCATCTCTATTTTTTACATTCCTCTTCTAAGTTGTTTACATGCACACATGCTCATGTATACTTATTGATTCAAAAATTATTAGTGGTTTCTTTGATTTTTGTATTTAGCTTTGTTTTGTACAGTATAATTTATACAATGATTATTATTATTGCTTTCTTTTTCTTTGTCTCTCCATACTTGATTTTGTTTTGTATTAGCTAAATAAAAATACCTCTGTTATCATTATGTATTTAAAATTCCCTCGTTTTCATGTTTTTATTTGTTTTAAAAATATTGGTATAAATACAAAATATGTGCAATTATTTCTCCTTGTACATATGTTTACCTGTATGTATAGGCCTGCTGAAATACAAATGAATGTTTGTTATTTTACCTGTTGTTCATCAGGGTGATTTATGAATCGCAATATAACCACATACTACTCAGTCAATGCTTTAAAGATACTGTCGAACTTGGTTATCCAGCGTGATGTCAAGCAATTGAACAGCTTAGTTACATGTCAGATAACCAAAATCACCAACGTTACTGTTCCTAAGTATGGAAATCATGGGTTTAATTTCATTCCGGGCTTGTTAGTGTGTATCGGTGAAGGTATGCATTATCCGCCACGTCGTCAGGTGATTTAAACGGCTTTGGTTATATTGCATGTTGCCAAGTAACTTAAGCATAATTAGAATTTATTTGAAGTGGAATTGAAACAATTCACTGATTATATTTGAATAGCCTAGCAACGTGCTGAAAATGTAGTTGCTTTAGGAAAATACATGAATCGGTCATGAATGCAAACAACAAATACATGAATTATTTGTGGTGCGTATGTTTTTTTACATTAATGGGTGAAACTGGACCTTTACTTTAAGCATCCAATCCATAGAGAGAATGTATTAGCTTTTTTCACTCGAATCACGTTTCTACAATGCTCTTGCCAATATAGTCATCAGCAAGTAGTTTTGCTATATGTGTTTTTGGTGAACTCACTGAACATATATAAGTAATACAGTTTAATTCCTCAACCTCTAATCCATCTGATTAATAATTAAGAGGCAGGTTACTATTAAATTCTGCGATATAAAATGGAACAATTCAATACAACTGTTTATTTTCCAACTTAGTTCATAGATCATAGAATTGCTTTTATATCTTTCTTTTATGTGTTCGGCACTTCCATTATCCTAATTGGTCAATTGTAAGAAACTAGTCTCATTTATACATTGTTTGATCACTCCACTTCTACTTTTTTGTCTGGCATGCGTTGTATGTACACACTGGTCATTCCACTCATCCTGTTATCTTCATTATGATATAGTGCACTTGGTTTGTTAAAGATCATCAAACAGTATATTATAAGAATGAGAGACTGTAATTCTTGAACGAACTCACAAAATTTCTAAAAGGACCAAGGAAAAGCGCCCAATCGGTGTTGAGGTTGCCGCGAATTCGAACCGGAAGTGCATACTGAAGACAAGCTTTTTTATTTAAAGGAAGATATCATTCTGTCGTACCTACAAATTGTAGGACTTTCGCAAAAGTCTTGAATGTGACCGTGACTAATGAAGACGGAAATTTGTGAAGAGAAAAGAGATGATTATATTGTAAGATGTTACCCCTGCTATTGTAAGAAATCTACAAGAAAAGATTAAGTTTTCATGGTTCCAAGCTCATTTTATAATAAATGATGTTGTTACTAGTGTACTCGCCTATTGGCTATCATGTATGGAGTTCAGTAGCAATGGCAGGCGTTACTTTATAAAGTTACTGTCGTGGTATATGCACTGATATATCGGCGAAGTTTATGACTAACTTTTGGTCGTGTTAGTAAAATTGTTGAAATAGATGAGTTTGATAAGAATACACATTTATGACAGAGGAATCCTTGTATAAGTACAAATACTTACTGTTATAGATTTTTGGCATATAGGACAGGACTAACTTTAAATGCTACTTTCAGAAGGTGAAAAGGTCAAATAAAATGCACTTTAATATTGATAATAAGTAAAAATTTTTAACCAGCGGACGATAACACAGATGACTGAGATGGGTTCAAATGCCTTTCATTTTTGCATTGCAAACATCTTTTCATAGTACATAAAAGCATTATGTAGACCTATTGATGGGCTGTCACATCAAGAACATCGAACCGTTTTGAGCCCGTTTAATACTTCTGTTCTTACAATGGTTCTGGGAATCGATAGCTGTTTAGTCACATGGATGAATTTCTACATCACGGTTTCATTATTTTAACGGTAGAAACGCCACCAAGAATCTGCTATTTTTTTTATTAACTATGTAAAATCTTTCACTTGTAATATTATTGTCTTTCTTCTTGATAAACTGTTTTCTCGTAAATACTGTCTTCATAGTGGCTAAAAGTGGTTAGTGGGTAGAGACACCTGTTTGTAAACTGCACACGAACAGTTTGGGAGTCACTATTCTTTGACCCTATTATCCAATGCAGCTGGATTTTTATATCACTTCATTTCTGACGTTTTTTTTTACCTAACTTTTAGTTCCTCTTCTTTTGTCTTTATTATGAATGTCGATTACTGATATATCCGACTTCATATGTATAACATAATATGTTTGTTTTTATGTAGTAATAAATCAAATCTCTTTGCTCATTACTTTTATTCTTATTGACACAAGTGCCGTAAATGTCCAAGGCACGAAAACCGGAATAATTATTCGTTGAACGAAATTAGATCCTAAGACACCAAAATCTGGATGATCTAAGGCTTTTAATTGGTAAACAATTACCGTCATATATATTTGCATTGTCAGTAAATTAGGGATATTGTATACTTCAATAATTTACAGAGTTTACTAAACTTTCTCATTTCAATGGCATGATTATCATTTCTAAAATAATCTCCTGACACAGCTGATTAATTAGTTCAAATTCTAGTTTTCCAATAATCATTAAGGTTTGTATTCAATGTACTCATGTGATGCATAGTATGTATTCAATGCAGATCACCAGATTTATGTGCATAATTTCTTAAACCTGTTTTAAATAAATGAAGTATTTCCATATTTATTTACCAAATACTGAGTAAATAATTACCCTACGTCTCTGATTTAATACCAGTACAACAATCATCTTATTGTGTACAAAAAACAATTGAAAATCATGTTTATTCTAGACAGTTTGATAACGTTTCAAACCACTGAATTTCATGATTCTTAGAACCATTTACTTGTTTATTCACAAAATTATGAATCGTTATTCTGAGCATTCTTTATTGTTATAAATAATATCACACATTCAAAGTTGTTTCAATTTATGTGATTGATTGGTAGTAAAATTGGTCCTATAGTCATATCCTTGGTGGACTGACCGAAATATAAAAATGTATGTTATATTATCGAGTTACATTTGTTTGTTTATTTTTGTCACTCATATTATCATCTATATATGTAAAGCTAAAACTCTGGAGGGGGGGCTTCAATCTCGCCTGGGAGGTGGGATTATTATGCGCTGGGAGGAGGGGAGAGTTTACAGAGCAGCTTGTATACGCAAATCTGAAACAGAAGAACAGTCTAAAAAGTCAACCAACCACTTGGAAACAATATAAAATACACTTACTTGTAATAATAAAAACAATCGACAACATTTAGTAATCACGCTAGTGTGACATTAAAACAATCTGATAAACGAAATTAGAATTTGATAGAGTAAGGTTTCGAATGCATTGCAGATATATATCAAACTAGCATTAAAAGTGAGCATATCTCTTTTTTTCCTTCTTTCCTACAACATAAATTACTTAGGCATTATTAGATGATCATGATGCTTGTGAAGTTTGGCGTAGTCGTGATCGTTTGCAGTCTTCATTAATAGCTATATTCCCGGCTGCACTGATTGGTAAACCAATTACAGTAACATTGTTAGATGAAACACGTATAACTGGACGTTTATGTTCGTGTGATGGTTTGATGAATATACAACTAGACGGTGGTGTTATAATAAGAAATCCAAATTCTGATAGATTGAATGAATTTATTCAAGTCGAAGTTAGTTTGTTTTACATCATGTACTTCTATTATATGTTTATTTCTCTGTCTTTATTATGCTTTACCTTTATATGAGGAATACGTTTTTGTATTTCAGTAGAATAATCTCGTTGGGAAGTTAACAAAGAAAAATTGATAGAGGTTATTATCAACATTTTAACTGCTCATTAAATGTGTTGTACCCAACATTTGGATTATTTTTCCATCCGTTCTGCATAACACAATGCTATTTATATTAGACCCCATCTTGGTCCTCAACCTTATATATATATATATATATATATATATATATATATATATATATATATATATGTAATTTCAAATGTATGCAAGTAGCGTACTGTTTGATAATAATAATCCAAGTAATCTTGTTGTCGCCTGTGATGGTCAAGTCCGGTTTTTAAAAGAGTCCATTGTAGGTATTAAATACTCGAACTTTGAACGCTAAATTTTGCACTTGGAATTAGTAATAAGATTGTGTACCATTATGAAGTTTAGATTTTATGTCGCAATCGTGAAATGTATCACAGTTGCGAATATACCTCTTCTGGTTGTAGATTAGATTAAACTCGTCAATTTGCAAGACATTCCACTGATTAACTCTACAATATCATTTGTTGGACGTCGAGTTGTTAAACAGTAAAATTCAAGCATTGATGTTGGCTTTTTTCTGCAAAACAAACCTTACTGTTTTACAAATTGTAAATTTAACATTTCAGTTTACTATTCATATATTTTATGAGTCATCGACTGTGTTATTTACTGATGACCAATATCATATTTGCTAATACTATCTTTGTATTCATAGTGTAATAGTTATAAAAACAATTTACATATTTTCATTAATTACTTAACCTTTATTTATCAAGTCAGACAATATTATCTCTATGGTGAAATGGAACTACTTTTATATATATGGTCATCATCTAACTGTATCTTATGATTTCGCACTTAAGAATGAATGGTCAAATTAATTTATTGTCGAACAAATGAATAGATAAACAATAATGGTGACCCTTGATACATAGTAGTGTCGACTTTTCATAAAGTATATAATAACACAGGAATTTGCATAGTCTAGTAGAATTACTCTTGTTCATTCAACTGGCTATATAACCTTCATCTAAATTGACTCTATAAGTAACCTACCAAAGTTCGTATTAAATAACATTCAATCTAATTAATCATTTTATTAACCTACAAATATTTAGTTTTCAAGTGGATGAATTATATCTATGTGATAATATACTGTTAACCTAAATTAATTGAAATTATTTTTTTCTAAATATAGGCTTGGTAATAGTAATTGTTATCAAGGTGTATATAAATGTAGTAAGATGTGTCTATTCAGGTTTTTGTTAAATTAGATTGATTTATTTGATAAAATTACCAGTAGTTTTCGAAAATGTGTTATCAGCCGTTTAATAACTGTTACTCGCTGCCTGATCTGTTGAACATCCTATTTTCTGAATGATAGTATTTAGAATGAGGTTTTCTTTAAGTTAAGTATCTTAAGAGATTTTATTGTGGTTTATAAAATACTGATAGTTTTGAATGCGTTCGACAATCACAAGGCCAGTTAAAATTGAGTCACATATTAAAATAGCAAATAAAGAGAGTTCAATGCTTATTCTAGCAAATTCATAGGCAGAAATTCACAGAATTACAGTGATCAGTTCAAACGTAGAGATAGGTTTTTAATATAAACGGGGTACTTTTACGAATAAATATATTCAGGACAAGCTATTGACAACTTTGTCTATAGTGCTTTTAACTCATAAAATACACTGGACTCAAGGGATCCGAGCCGATTTATAAATTCTGAAAAGGAATGATAAATAGCTTAAACTAAATATTCGAGCGAAATAGTATCCAGGTCAAAGGCCTAATAAAGATCATAGATTTGATTATCCTGCGTGTTTCCAAGTATTTTAAACATGGAAGTTCACTTGAACCAGAATTAAGACACTCGATTTAATATACCAAAATGGACTTAGTGATCGCTAAATGTGAGTTTATATGGCTACATAATGGAGTTTTGGGGATGATTGTCACTATTTGACAGGAGATTCAAATAACATGTATCTCAAAAGCGTATTATTTACCAGACAAATTGAATGTTCCCAATTAGCGATAAGTGAATATAAGAGAATTCTAAATTTGTAGATGTATTTACAAGAATTTTAGGTATCGGCTTTTCAAGTCGTTGAATCATTGGATGTGAATTATTTATTTTCCAAACATGCATACACTTTATATGTCCTACCAGTTTGAATTTACGGAAAAAACTAGTAGTAACATAGTATATAGTTATGTACTCGGTTGTAAGCCGTATGTCTTTGTGTGCACAACTGGCATTCCTGGGTGCTTACATCGTACTAAAGGGGGGGGGAGTATATCTAAAACAATGTATAAAAACTAAATTATTTAACTGTTATTCAGACGCTGTTTTAAATAATTCTCTGATTATTTCTTAGTGAATTCACATTTACAGTGAATTGTAATTTAATAGTAAAACATCGGAAAACAAAACTAGAACTTGAAAAACTACTAGGTATAAACAAACCTATAGAAAAATTAATTACATTTCTTTGTACTATTTTAATTTTTGTTCTAAACAGCTTAGTAATATAGTTTATGGCATGTGTATGCAAATTACTTTTTATTAGTTTTATTTATTTTCCGTTGAATTATATATATATATATATATATATATATATATATATATATATATATATATGATGTTTTTCTTCCTTACACATTTGTAGACAATCATGATATTTGGTCAACGTATACGCTATGTAACTGTACCAAAATCAATTGATATTCCATCAACACTTGCAGAATGGGAGGGCAAAAGTCAAAATGGTAGAATATTTGTACCTAGACCAATAAAAACACCAAAAGTTTTGAAGGAGGATTCGACTAAGTCGAGTGCAAATGAAGTGGATCAGCCGAGTATAGAAGGTACAGCTGCAAGTGATAGTTTCATAGACAATAATTATTTAGAAAATGTCGAAAATATTCCTTGGTTGGATAAAACTGATCTACAACAGTTTGCATCTATTGGTGTAAAACCAACTGGGGATAAGAAAGTTGATTTAATGATGGCTCAAACTTTAAAAATATTAAATGATCCATTGTAGTACTAAAGGGGAGGAGGACACTTTCAGTGACTCGAATGTGTTACAAAATTATGCATATGAAATCATTTCAGAATGATGCAACCACTGCGAGAATGGATTTACTGTGTCGTTTTCAATATATTGGCTTTAAAGTTAGTTATTCACAACTTGAACTGATACACATTCATGTTAGTTCCAATTTTGTTGGCTACGGACTGTAATTATTGTCCACCTCTCCTTATTACTGGATTGACAATTTAGAAGATCTACAAAATGTCATATCTTTCTGTTTTAAAATTTGCCTTTATAAAGAGTTAAAAGAAAATACTTCCGTATTTATTTACATTTGACTTGTTGTAATTTGGTGTTCGGTTAATAAAGTCAATTATATTTTTACGTTTTTGGATTGGAACTTAGTTCAGAATACTATAAACTAGCTTCTAGTTATTTAATATTTATACACATTATTATTTTTGCTATTATCATCATCAGCAGCATCATCAGTGTAAGAAGCCATCTATTGATTTGTCGATTTAATTTTAATAGCTAAGTGTATTAGTATCAAAATAATGGATTGCGTAGCCGTACTAGTAACACTACTTACATACTCTTGTCGACTAAAGACTAAACTTATACTTAATTCTGACTGCACCAGATTATGCGTTAACAAATAGTTCTATTTAATACGACATTTCGTCGTTTAATTTAGTAAACCAAAAACGTTCAGTAAAGCCTAGAAAATAATAATATAGTGCAGCGTAGAAATCTCTTCGGCAGTTTCATTTTCAAAGTTGTACAATCGCATCTGGTTTCGCTGAGGCCGTCGCCATACGTATAGAGAAATCGAAACTATATGTTTAAGAGATGATTGTTTATCCGCTCATTTTACTGTGAACCTAGTTAGTAAGTTTCCATATTATGTTGTCATATAATTGTTATCTTTATGCTCTCCTCACTTACCAATTAATTTCACTAGTTTTGATTATTCATTCACTCTGTCAACATTATTCATCTAAATTGATTTAATCTTGTTTCCATATTCATCTGAATTTAGCTATTTTTCATAATTCGTCTTGTCTGACTGATTAAAATTCATATCACGAATATTATCTTATCAACTAACCCAAATTACTTGCAGATTTTCTATCTAGTTTCTATAGACTTAATTAATTAGAAACTTTTATGAAAGCTTCATTGACTGATATTAATTTATATGCACTTTCTTTTGTTACCATGTTTAACCAATTGTAATTATTTTATTTAAATCACATTTATATGTGAATAAATGAGATTGTACAGCTTTGATGATGAAATCACCGAAGAGATTTCGTCTCTGAAGCATATTATTATTTTCTACGTTTAATTTAGTTGCAAACATAACTACCGTGATTTTAATTCCAATGAAGATACTGTTATTATAATTTTCCTAAAGTTATGGTTTTCTTGAAGATGTCAATGAGTGGTATCCTCCTTTCTTCATGAATGCGTCAAAAAGAAAGCGGTCCGACTAATTTTTGTATCAAATCATTCTGTTAACAGTAATAATCATTCGTTTGAAATTTTATTTGGCTCCCGATTACAGCTGACCTATGTATATGTTTCTATGTCTTTAACTCAAATTTAGCTTACTGTCGAAAGTGAAAATAAACGTAACGAGTTGCCTTTTTGAAACTGTCCAGTGAAATAAAAATGAAATGGTACTTTTAATCTAATCGTTTACTGCTAATGTACACATTCAAATCGATATACTGACACATCAATTCAGGACAAAAATGTTTCTAGGTCTACATTTCTTTATAAAAGCTACCAAACTCATTACATCACGAAATAACCAATGTCACGAGAATCATATTAACGTATTGCAATTTAATAATTTTCCCGTGAATTCTATTAGGAATGTACTTATAGTCGAATAAGAAATCAAATTAAATATCGTGGTTTGTCACTTCAGTTTTAACCTACTGCTATGGTAACAGAATAATTGTAAACGACTCTAAAACTATGTGGAATCCATCCATTCTTCGAAATAGCCGACACTTTACAAGTTGGATTATGTTGATTGCTTTACCTTCTGTTGGGTAGCCTTCTCGAAAATCTTAACTTGAGCTGAGAAATATATGGTCTACATAAAATGAACTTTTAATAATCCTGTAGAACCTGTTCCGCTACAAACCAAACCAGAAATGTCAGTACGTGCTATTCAAACCAACGTTAATATCAAAATTAGAACACTATGTATTAGCGAACAATATTGCTCTCAACTAGATTCTCATCAGGATTTGCTCTAATGTCCAATAATATATAAGTCAAATTAATCATGGCCCTAAGCGAGTCGATGATAACAATCTAGATTACTTAACTAATAATAATAAGTAGAAAGTGGTGAGAATTGACAGTATGAGGACAGGTATACCAATGGTGATAACATTTATGAATGTGTAACAAGATGTCTCAGCACAGGATGATAGGAGTCTTGAACATGTTTGGACAATAATTTTAATGTAGAAAGTTGGTCGAAACATAGAAAACTGTTCTTTTCGGAACACTGATGATAATAATAACAGGTGTAAATAATCAGCCCACATAAACAAGAAATAGTGAATATATGTAAGTGTTAAATTAACAACAAGCAACAATAGCTGTGTAAAACTGACTACATCGTTTACTAAATTTTAAGTTACCATGGAAGGGAAATAAGTATTGGATATTTCTTCCGAACACAGACTCGGGTCGTTGGCTCTAATTCGTATACTTCTACTACTGTTTACAAGATATGAGATCGGATCCCATTCTCCTGTTACACTTGGTGGGTAGTGGGCATGTTATTGATGGAACTAGGGCATTCAGACTGATCTATCGTATACCATCGAGATTTCCGGACGAGGTTTCATTATAAGATTGCAAAGTGGATAGTTTGTATCGTATAGTCTCCTCACAAATCGGTAGTAAATAGGAGGATCAAAAGGTTTTTGATTTCATTTACAAAGAGAACGATGTGAATAATAATAACATATGTAGTATTTCCAAATGCTTCGACTTTATTTACTACCGTAACGTAAACATTATTGAAGAAAAAGTGGTTGTTCATTGTACACCTTTGGAGCACTACTTTAAGTCTGTACTCAAAAACTCCAATGTTAATTTGTTTTTTTGTCATTTGTTTGTACATGAACTTAATCGTCAGCGCTATCAGATTTATTTTTTGATTGTACTGAATATTGGAATTTGTACCTCTGTATTATTTAAACTTACGTTAAATTGATTCACTTTAGTCGCTAAAGAAACGGTTTGCACTAAGACACAAGCGTCAGAGATTTCAATGTATACTCACTGAAATATTACAAATTTACTACGTATTTCTAGTGATCTGGACAAATTACATTTTAGAGTTTTATTTATTACGTCAGAAAATATTTGAGGTTGTATTATATGTAGCGTTAAATTACTATTTGACGATTGACGGTTGTTGGTCATACTTAATGCTCAGGAAATGTTTTTCTTCTGGATACCATTGGTTGGACTACATTTTTTAAATTCACTCAATAAAAATAGGTTTGAGCATAAGGAAATTGGAAATTAATCTGCTACAACTTACTCAAAAACAATAATCTGGGAAATACAGTCTCGATTCGTATCTCCTTAAAGAAGATTTTGTGAGTTTACATATTTTTTAATCTTTCGCAGCTCCATCTATTTCAGGTCAACAAATTCTTGTTTCAAGCTTCAGTGTTGCTCAAACTACGGGATAGGACGAGTTATGTAACTTTTTAAAGACGTTCCTACCATTTGTGTTTTCATTAATAAGAACCCCAACATAAAACATACTTGTATGATACGATGAAGCTGCGTGTTGTGAATCGGTCTAACTCTGCTTTGGGAGCCTTATTTAACTTGCTTATGTATCCGTTGACATCTTGGTGGCTAGCGAATATATGAAAGTCGACTAATTGTATTCTGTCTATAAAGTATATACAGGACGGCGTTTTTGATTACATTTTTTCCATCGAAACAATCTCCTTGAGTTGAATGATGTGGCCTATGAAAATAGTGGTAGTTTTCCTCAAGTATTGGAACCGTCATATGAAACAATACCTACCTTCCAGAAACATATCTTTATTCCATATTCTATAGTTATCTATTAATAAGTAAACACTACCAAAGGTTACCTACAAGTCATTTTGATCGAACCGGATTTGTTCACTGCAGTGTTAATTTTATTATGTGATTACGTTTTCTGTTGGTTGTCTGTTTCGTATACACTGTTAGTATATCAAGGTCTCAAGTGAAACAATTTGTACAACACAATCGATTTGGTATCTAATTTTTGGTTACTACATTGGTGAATTGTGATAGGTAACTACCAGAACTCACGACAACTGCTGCCTTCCAAGGGAGAAGTTATTAAACATCTTCGTAAATAAGGTGACCAGACGTATTATACTTTACACGCCTTGCACAGGTGTTGTCTACGATGCTTGTAGAATCGTTTTTGAATGTCTTGTGCATGAGAATCTCCCCAAGTAACAGATTTCTATTGTAGTTTGTTACTTTACCTTAAAAAGTAAATTTATTCTCCTTAACACCTTCAGCTGTACATTCTAATGATCTTTTGACTCCAAATGAGAGAGTCGCTATTTATTTTTATTTCAATATTTGTTTTCTCTTACATTCCTACTGAATTTCCATCCTTACGGACTACACCTACTTTGTTTCACTTGACATTTTGGTTTTAGATGCTGCCGTATTGGTTCATTCTCTTTCTTGATTTTGTAGCTCAATTTGACTGGCTTTGTTCATTTTTTGATTGTGGGCTAAGCATGTAGCGATAAATAACCCCCAAAATAAATAGTTACATAGGTCCTCGACATTGATGCTGACCATGTTTGTTTTAGCAGACACTTCTAGTTGAAGGCGCTCAGTCACGCATCATCACTAGATAACGTCACGCCGTACCGTGGGAAGCAACTATCTCTCTAGTTTGCCAACCTAGACGTTGCTTTTCCATTGCCGCTCTTTTTACGATCAAATATAACTTTCCTTCCATCCTTCATTGCCTTCTGACTTATTCTCATTCATAAGAGTGGGTTCAATCGTTAGAAGTTGCCCTGGTAATACCGCAAGCGTAACTTGGTCATATATCGGGTGCACTTCAAGAACACTTTAAGAACTTGCAATATTGTGCTGTAACAAGTAACTTTTAATACTTTGTTATTGATATTTCTATAACTTAAGTCGTTACACTTTGAACAGACAGTATGTGATTCATCACGAAAAGACATAATAATATTTTTGATTATTTCTCGAAATCGAATAGATTTTTCCAATTTGTGGAGCAAATTTTAGTTGAATAAACGGTAGTGATATTTGTTTAGGTGGGTAGGGAGGTATATTTACATAAATAATTTCATAGAGAACCGCTCCTCATCCACCTATTTTTTCTGAATTCCGACTGGACAGGAGCATGCGTATCTAAACCAACCTCGATAGTTATTCTTCATTGAAAACTGTTTCAGTTTGGAGATTACAATGCTTTCAATATTAATTGTGCTATGCACAGAGTATTCAGTAATTGTTCCGTTTATTTATTTCTGACATATATTTCGTATATTGGGTACCAATCACTTTTTACATCAAAGATGAACAGAAGTATGTTAGACCATAGTAGAATTTACCCAAACGAATTAGAGTGAGAGAAGCTAGCTTTATTGTTGTAGGTCCTAGTTGGTTGGTGGTATGAATAGGTAATTCGTGCAACTTGAAGCTCTGTTGTGGTTTACTTCATTTGCAAGTGCCGTGTAACATGTAGATTAGACAGCTAACCTACGTAACTAAGTGTTAGGCGATTACGTAGAGCATGCAACTTTATTAAGTGAACTATTGGAATACAGACAGATATACTGAGCAGTGGGATAAAGATAGAGAGAAAGACTAATGGACTGCGTATAATTAAACATTATTATCAATAATATCAAGGAATCAAATGTTGCGTAGCGTATAAGGTAGTCAAATGCCATCAAGTATATAGTAACGGGAATTGTGTAAACAAATGAGGTATGAGTAAAGAGGAGCTCACAGTACTGTACAGTGGGCGCTTTTTGAAGCCAACAACCTGGTTCTATTTCACTGTATCATCCGAATCGTTGGATGATGGATTGTTCATATCAAAGGAAAATTTAGTAGATCACGCGTCTACATAAGATATACAAAAATATGTGGCAACTGAAGGAAACCGATATTTAGAGGGAAAAATGCTGACAGGCTAGGGTGTCAAATATAAGAAGGATGCTTTGTGGGTGGCTTGGATAAGTAAGGAAAGGAAAGCAATGCAGATTGTTAATGATACACAGCCGTGTAACGTGAGTTTTGGGCGCGTGTTCTAAGTGTGAGGCTGATCATGGTTTTTGTGCCAGGATTTTCAGGTAGCTGAAGAAAAAGTTGTTGAATCTAGTTGGTACCGAGGAATAGATTAACCGCGCGTTTTAATTCCATCAAATTATCACAGAAACAAACAGAAAATGGAAACCAAATTTATTCCCGTCTGTGAACGATTGTACAAGGATATGGTATAAGTTATGTCGTTCATTATCCTGAAGTATGTGTGGTCTTTACTGTTTTAAATGTACAGAAACAGAAAACCATTTTGTGAATTATGCAAAATCTTTCCTTCCGGCGTATACGTGTTGAGGAATCCATAACAGAAATGAAAAATTATGAAGATCTAACTTAAATCCTAAAAAAATTTAATAGCAAAGTAACTTTTAAAGGTGCATTTATTTTCAGTCTAATGCAAATACACTCTAAATTGTTTTCCACCACAGGTATTGCTAATTGGAACGAAGTCAAATGACTTTTTATACAACGGATTGAAATCAAAGGTTTACTGTTACCAAAATGTTTTTTTGAAATAACTATTTTTGCGAACTTTGACCAGTCGAGTAGGTTAATTCGTCTAATTTTATTAGCCTGTTATGGCCCCTAATTATTCGGAATCAAAATGCCTCCGAAATGTAATTTCCAATCTAAGTGATGTGAATTATTTGAAGCACATCTCAGAACAAGTCGTGCAATAAGTCGATTGGTTAGGTTCACATCCTATAAAGAACTCCATAAAATCATTGGATGTAAAAGTCACGGAAATTATTTTATATTGGCCAACAAAATCATAAATTTCCAGGAGAATCCACTGAAGCATTTCAATCTGAGCAGTAGCAAGAGAACATCCACAATTCTGTAGTGTAATTGAGTTTGTAGGCACGCTTGTTATTCTCATGACTGGTAATCTTAGAGTTCACGCATCTCATTGATCAACATGCTCCTTCAGCTAGTCTCTGAACTCATCGTTTAGAAACCACAAAATCATCAGGACTAAGAGTACTACCTGCAACAGATGAGGCCTCTCCAGTAATACAAACGACTGGTTAGTTTATAGCGCGCCCCACAATATATTCACTTCTTGAACAAAGTGGGACGGATTAAACTTTCAGACTACCCTGATGCCATTTGTAGCGAACAATATTAAGTCAACGTACTTCTCACCTATAGTCAGCAACCTCAACCTGCTCAACGTTAGTCATGGCATTGTGAGATCTGAAGTTGCTGGGACTTATATTAATCTGCTGGTGTATGTAGAATCCATCCAAAATTACTAGCGGAATGCAATAATCTAATTTGTTCTCCATTGGATGTCCTCTTCGATTGTTATTTTCCTAAAGCAGACTGCCATCCGAGTGGAGAATGGTGCGATCACAGTACATACATACTAGGTTAAAAAGAGAAACCTGTAGGGACGGTGGAATGCATAATTCTACAACGTCATCGTCGTCCCTTTTGAATTCTTACTGTACTTTATACTACTCGAAGGCATGGAAAAAAGGATGGTGCCATTAATGGCCATTAAAGCAAATTCCACCCGGTTCCCATTGATCAAAAAGCCTGGCTTAAAAGGTTTGGCCAGACTAATGAAATATCCAGGTATAACTTCACAAAAGCCAGACAGCTGCACCACTTATTATGCGATAAGATTTAAGCTAAAGGATTGAAAGAAGTCAGTTAGCTCACAGGGAGAAACCAGTAAACCATGTGCGAATAAAACCGTTGGCTTTCGACTGATTTCCTTGCTCTCTGCTTCACCAAAAGCCACTGGGCAGGACTATAATGTAGGGACGAACCAATGAAATTGCAAATTTTTATCTCAAGGTCATTGCTCACAGTTTGGATGACAATGTTAATGATCTACTGCATGTTCGCCAATTTCTAGGAGGACGTTCTCGTTATCTATTTACAGGAGAGCATGTTTCTGTAATTGTGGTGCGTCTATGCACTTAAACAAATGCTTAGAGAAGTGTAACAAACTAATATCCCGATGTCAGTGGTTGCCTAGCAAATGTCTTGGTCGTCCCTACATTATAGTCCTGCCAGCTACGGAAAGAACAATTAGCAAATTTCGCACAAACCATGTTATTAATAGTTTCTTCCTGTCTGGATTCAAACATGGTTGATATTCGATGACTGGTGGAATTCCACAGAGTTCTAATCCTGAAACACTGCTCAGTTTTGTTGGAACAAAAACGCCGTATTATAAAGGTAATGATGGTGCAGCCCAAAAATGTCGTAATCAAAGCCTGGTTTACGCCAAAACTAGCAGAGGATTAATCCTAGTAAAATTGTTATATTGTGAAGTATTATTCGACTCTGCACGATAAGTTATTACTATTATTAACAGTCTCCAAGGTTACAAACCTGTTCTCTACCTTGCAACGGGAAACCATTTTATACGGAAACACTTTCAAGTTCTAGAGTGAAAAACGATGTCACTCTGATGTGTTGACTCTAAGTGGATTTGGATAAAGTGCACGCGCTGGCTACTAGTGATAGAAGAATGTTGTTGGTAAATGGCAGGTTTATATCTTAATTGATAGAGTCCTGGGATTTTTAGTATCATTATTTACACCAGGAAACTGGATTTGAATGTAACCGCCAACGATATTCTAGGTTTTGCTTCACATTGGAACAATGCAGCGAACCAAGCTTACTCTACATTAATTTACCTCTGTAAATTTATGAAGCATAACTCGATGTTGGGCATCTTCTGGGCGTCAGTGCCTATGTTAGGGTGTCGTTACATAAATCATATATACAAAACATAGTCTTTCTCTCCAGCGTTCTTCTGTTCGTTTCCAGACGGTCTAGAAATCCAGAAAAAGAAAACTCTTATGTGTGCATTTCATGTATATATATACATATATATATATATATATATATATATATATATATATAACATTTTGACAACCAAATGCGGCTACGAAAATGTATAAAATATCGACAACACAAATATCCACAAAATAGGATTTATTAAAATATTTTTTAGACATACGAAAACGTAAAATGCATACTGCAAAGTAAAGAAAACAATTTTATTTTTAAAAAGGAAAAATTTTACAATGCGCGGGGAGTGGAAAATTAGGAGAAATTTAATAGACGCAACATTTGTTTAAAAGATTTGGAAAATCGTATATTTCCACCAGAACGCGTAGCTCTCGGCGTTATAAAGCTCTTCAAAATTCCCGCTTGCTTGTTGGTTGTTGCTTGGGATGTAGCGACTTCGTTCATGTCAAGTTTCGGGGGTGTTGTGGCGAGTTCGACATCGAAAAGTTTGCCTTCTAGGTAGGCCACTTTGAAGTGGTCAATGCTGGCGTTCCCCTCGTGGCCTTCCTTGTCGATCGTATAGTACTCTATTTCTCGTTTCAAGACCTTGTATGGTCCTTCGTAAGTCGCGTCAAGAGGTCGGTGTAGAGCGTCACGAAGTACGAAAACGTGTGTACTATATTTTAAGGCAAGTTGGATAAAAGTGTCCATTGATTGTTGTCAAGTTTGGCCTGGCTTAACTGAACGCATAGCATTTGTAAGCCGCTTCACGTAAGAATTGAGATGCAGGTTTGTCAAGGTGGGAGCGATTACCAAGAACTCACCTGGTAGTCGAAGAGTTGTTTCACATACTAATTCAGACACGCTGCACCCAACATCTTCTTTTACAGTGTGGCGGAATCCGAGTAAAACTAGTGGCAAAGCCTCTGTGTACTGCGGGATGTTCGTAGTTGAAAGTGTTGCTTTCAGCTGTCGATGAAATCTTTCTATCAAACCGCTTGATTGTGGGTGGTAGGCAGTTGTTCGGAAGGGCGTAGCTCCAAGGAGTTTGGTCAGATAGTGTAACAATCCCGATGTAAACCGACGTCCACGGTCTGTCGTTATTGTAGGTAGACAACCATAATTCGCTATCTATCGTACGACGAAAGTTCAAGCAATCGTTTCACTTGTGATGTTCTTCAGTGAAATCTCTTTTGGCCAGCGTGTGAAACGGTCTACGAATGTCAAAGGATAAGAAAATCCATTTGGTTCTGGTAAGGGTTCTACCAAATCAAGGTGGACGTGGTCGAATCGAGCGTCGGGAGTTGGGAAAGTGCCAAGAGGACATTTGTTGTGCTGAATTACTTTGTTCTTTTGGCAGGCCATACAGGAGCATGCCCGTCCTTTGATGTCTTTATTCATCTTCGGCCGACAGAATCTCTGAGCAGTCAGCTTAGACGTAGCACGAACTCCAGGATGAGAAACGTTGTGCAATGTGTTAAAGATGATTCTTTGATAACTCTTGGGGACGATTGAACGATCCGTACCTGCAGAAGAATAGCAAATTAAAGTTTTCTTACCCCTTTCAGTCGTCTTTGTTTGAAGTTTAAGCGTTGTTGTGGATAACTCGGGATGAAGGTTATCGTCTTCATTTTGAAGCCGAGCTAGTTCAACAAGGTCGATGCCTTGGATACGATTCAAGGCGTGTATTCGTGATAAGGCGTCGTTGACTACATTGTTAGCTCCAAATATATGTCGTATATCAGTAGAGAACTGGGAAATGTAGTCTACATGACGCGACTCTCGCGGAGAGTACTTATCTGAAGATGAATTCATAGAAAACGTCAGAGTTTTATGGTCTATGAATATTGTGAATTCCCGGCCTTCGATGGAATGTTGAAAATGTCGTACAGCACAGTACATTGCAAACAGTTCACCTCCAAAAGCGCAGTATAGCGATTCGGTATCGTTTAAGCATCTTAAGAAGAATGCTAAAGGTTGCTAAGTTTGGCCAGTCCACTGTTGCAGAGCTGCCCCAATGTCTGAATCAGATGCGTCAACTGCGATCCTGACAGGAGCTTTAGTATTATGATATGCCAGCATAGTCGAATTGGCTACTGCTTCTTTAGTCGTAGTAAAGGCTTTCTTTGACTCAACATTCATTGTGACCACTTTTTATTACCACGAAGCTGATCCGTTAGTGGTTTCATGATAGATGCACAGTTCGGTATCAATCGTCTGTAGAAATTTACCGATCCATTGAAAGCTCGCAACTGCTTAATGGTGGTTGGTTCCGGGCACTCCATAATAGCCACCACCTTGTGTTTTTTGGTTGTATATTATTGGTATTAATAGTATGCCCCAGGAAGTTCAACGGGGTTGTTCCAATTTGACATTTCTGTATATTTATGAAAACTCCATATTGTTGTAGTCTTCTGAAGACTCTGTCCAAATGTTACCTATGTGTTACCTCGTCTAGGCTTGCTATCAAGCAGTCGTCGACGTATGCATGGACATAGTCAAGCCCACGGAATACGTCATCGATGAAACGTTGAAATGTTTGTGCTGCATTTCTCAACTCGAAAGGCATTCCGAGGAATTCGTAAAGGCTAAATGGGGTTACGATAGCGGTTTTGGGTATATCATTTTCAGACAGCGGTATTTGGTTGTATGCCTTAACCAAGTCGATTTTCAAAAATATTGTCATCCCTTTCAGGGTGGCCGTTGAATTGTGGATGTGTGGTAACGGGTAATGATCGGGAGTAGTTTGGGCGTTGAGACGTCAGTAATCACCAGTGGCGCGCCAATCATTGCTATCTTTCTTCTGGACCATGTTTAATGGTAATGACCATGGGCTACAGGATGGGCTGGTTATTTCCAGGTCAATCATATGATCGAATTCGTTTTTCGCAATCTGCAGTTTTCCGGGTGCGAGTCAGCGTGCTTTTGAGGATACGGGTTCACCTGTAGTCGTAATGTGATGTGCAACATTGCTGGTTATACATGATAATTTCAACGTTGCTCTATTTAGATTTTGATACTTGTCGAGTATTAGCTGAGAATAAGGGTTAATTAAATGTTTAACACGAGGAGAACATAAACTACAGCCTGTAGCAGCGGTTCCACGAAGGTAAAGGTTTATGTTACTATCCGCTATCCTCCTTTAACTTGACTCCACAAGCAAATTGTGGTGGTTAAGTAAATCTGTGCCTATGATAGGTATTTTCGCATCGGCGATGGTGAAAATACAGTGTATCGGTTTTCGCGAACCGACGTTCAGGTAGACATATCGTTTATCATACGTGGCTATGTGTTTCCCGTCGGCTACCTGTAGATCTAGTGCAACTTCAGATGAAGTTTCAGGAAAGACGCTGACTTCTGCACCAGTATCGACGGGGTAGCAAACCTTCGTTATCACATCAGTGATGAATAACAGGCGGCTGTTTTCCGTGGCTACGGTTGCCGCTAACGCGTGCCGGCTGGGTAGTTTCCCGATACATCAACATTGGGTTTGTGGCTAGGGATACAACAGGGGTTTTCACACATTTTGGAATCTTTCCCGTGAGTGTTGTAGTACCAACACCAATGTGAATTTCCCTTGGTCGAGGTCGAGATGATCTTCTCCCTGATGAGCTTCGTCGACGAGAATCGTTCGGTCGGTCTCGTTCCTGTAGGTCGAAAAGACGAGAGAGAGTATTGTGCAATTCTGTCGACTCGTTTTCGGTGGCATGATGTTTTTCAGTAACGAAATAAACCTCATTGTGACGAGTTCTTGTGATCTCCAGAATTCGATCAACAGATCAAGCTAGTTCATCTACTGGGTCGTTATTAAGCGTAACTAGGACTGCTTGTACTTCTTGTGGCAGTTTTCTTAGGAAGAGTTGACGGAAAAGACCTTCGTCGAAAGTGTGTTAGCTACTCACTTCTCTCATGTACGATAACATTTTCGTCGCTGAACCGCTACCAAGCTCGATGGGGTGAAGCAACTCATCAAGACGCTGTCTGTCGGACAATTCTCCGCGCTTGAAGAATCATGCCTTTGAGCTGGTCATAAGCTTCTAGGCGGTCGGGCCTGAAAGAGAAGGGGATGACGTACTTGTTCAATTAACGCGGAGGTGACCTAACGACGGCAAGGAATTGAACGCGTGGGTCTGTCACACCGTGGTCTCGAAACTCGGCTTCTACGTAGCAGAACGAAGATTCTATGTTTTCTGTCCAAAAAGGATGAGCTGAAAGCTTGGAGGTATATGAGTTTTAATCTTAATGAACTTAGAAGTCTGATCAGTCATCATTAAAGTACCAATATATGCAAATACAAAAAAAATGCTGCAGAAATGTATGAAAAAATGATCACATCAAGAATACTGCTAAAAACTATAAACAGGAACGAACTCACAGTCATGATTGTGTTCAGATAACGTCAGGTTCACCAAAGAAGTGCACCCGATATATGACCAAGTTACGTTTGTCTCATTACCAGGGCAACTTCTAACGATTGAAAACACTCTTACGAATGAGAATAAATCAGAAGGCAATGAAGGATGGAAGGAAAGTTATATTTGATCGTAAATAGGGCGTCAATGGGATAGCGACATCTAGGCTGACAAACCAGAGAGAGAGTTGCTTCCAACGGTGCGTCGTGTCGTGATCTGGTAATGATGCATAATCGAACGCCTTCAACTAGTCGTGTACACTAAAACAAACATGGTCAGCTTCAGTGTCGGGAGCTTATACAGCTATTTATTTTGGGGATTATTTAACGCTACACATCCATTTAGGATAGAACAGAAAGTGATGACATTAAAACAATAACCAGTCATTTTAGGTGGTTAGAACCAGCAAGCTATGTAACTTTACCTGAAATAATATTGCTATTATTTCCGCTGGTTCTTTTAGAAGAGTGATAAATGTCTTATTGCTTTGCACAAGTACTGATGGATAATATTATAGAAAAACTTAATTGTCACCCCTATTATAAACTGTTTACCAATGTTTTTATCTCTCGTTTCGAAGAAAATGCAACTAGTACTGTATTGACCAAGTCCAATAACACTCTTCTACCTCAAAAATTGGGAAATCACTATGACGTTTTAATTAGTACTTAGAATTACTAATGGCTATCATGCAGTAACACAGTGGGAGCTCAAATGCAGTAGTAGTAGAACTGTTATATATATATATATTATGTAAGAATAAAAACGTCCAAAATATAGGAGACAGCCGATGACACATAAGGAAGAAGGAAATTAAGTTAACACACATCACCAAAATAATATAACATTAGAATGAGCAAGCAGACATAGGGGAGGGGGAATACATGATTTACATACACACATAGTAATGCATTTAACAAAATATCAGGAATAAAAGCACATAACTCCGCCTGTAGCCCCTGGGGTTGCTGCCGGTCCCAAGCCCGGATAAAGAAGGATGAATGCATGTAAGAATAAAAACGTCCAAAATATAGGAGACAGCCGATGACACATAAGGAAGAAGGAAATTAAGTTAACACACATCACCAAAATAATATAACATTAGAATGAGCAAGCAGACATAGGGGAGGGGGAATACATGATTTACATACACACATAGTAATGCATTTAACAAAATATCAGGAATAAAAGCACATAACTCCGCCTGTAGCCCCTGGGGTTGCTGCCGGTCCCAAGCCCGGATAAAGGAGGAGGGTTGGGCATGGGGCTAGCAACCTCATCCCGTAAAACAGCAAACGTGCTAAAAAACGCTAACCAGTAAAAACCTTTATAACCATTTTTACTCTGCCCTGGGAGTTGAAAGGTATGTTATGACGCCTCATGGTGAAAGCCGAGTTTCTTCGGAAGCCACGAGGCCGATGTCTCTTCTGACAGCCAAAGCAACAATTAATATAGGTACGTGGAATGTCCGCACGCTGTGGGAAACAGGGAGGACCACGCAAATAGCTGAAGAAATGAAAAGATACAACCTGAAGATACTTGGAATAAGCGAAACGCATAGGGTGCAAGCTGGACAGCAACGGTTATCCTCGGGAAATGTGCTTTTATACTCCGGCCACGAAGAAAACGCCCCCCCACACACACATGGAGTAGCATTGGTGTTATCCCAAGATGCATGGAAGTCTCTTATAAGATGGGAACCTCATGGACCTAGGATCATCACAGCATCCTTCAAGACGAAGAAGGAAGGGATTACAATGAATGTCATCCAGTGCTACGCACCCACCAATGACAGCCACGAAGACGACAAAGACCAGTTCTATGCGAGGCTTCAGTCAGTCATCGAGAAATGTTCAGCCAAGGACCTGACCATTCTAATGGGCGACTTCAACGCCAAGGTCGGAGTGGATAACACTGGGTATGAAGACATCATGGGACAACATGGACTGGGAGAAAGGAATGATAACGGTGAGAGGTTTGTGAACCTATGTGCCTTCAACAAAATGATTATATATGGCACCATTTTCTCCCACAAACGTATACACAAAACTACATGGGTTTCACCGGACCACATTACGGAGAACCAAATCGACCACATCTGCATCAATAAGAAGTTTAGAAGGACTATGGAAGACGTAAGAGCAAGGAGAGGAGCCGACATAGCTTCAGATCACCATTTGGTGGTAACTAAAATGAAACTGAAGCTGAGGAAGCACTGGACAACTGGAGCAGCAGTATTACACAAGTTTAATACAGCCCTTCTCCAAGATACTAACAAACGCAACGAATTCAAATTAATTCTCAGCAACAAGTTCCAGGCATTTCATGATCTACTAGAAAAAGGTGGAACTAATATGGAAGACAACTGGAAAGAGATTAAGGGAACAATAATCTCAACATGTCAGGAGGTTTTGGGTCTCAAGAAACAACACCAAAAAGAGTGGATTTCTGTTAGTACTCTGGACAAGATCCAAGAAAGGAGGAACAGAAAGACAGCGATCAATAACAGTCGGACAAGAGCAGAGAAAGCCAAGGCACAGGCCGAATACACCGAAGTCAACAAGCAAGTGAAGAGGAGCATCAGGTTGGATAAACGAAAATTTGTTGAGGACCTAGCAATGACAGCGGAAAAAGCTGCAAGAGAAGGAAATATGAGGCTCTTATACGATACATCGAAGAAGTTAGCTGGGAAATTCAACAAGCCAGAACGGCCAATCAAGAACAAGGCTGGAAAACCAATCACTGAAGTGCATGAACAACGGAACAGGTAGGTAGAACACTTCCAAGAACTCTTGAATAGACCAGCCCCACTGAACCCACCAGTCATCGAAGCAGCAGCCACGGATCTCCTTATAAGCACAGACCCACCAACAGTCGAAGAAATCAAAATGGCCATCAGACAGATCAAGAGTGGCAAGTCAGCAGGACCAGACAACATACCGGCCGAGGCACTGAAGACAGATATAAAAACAACTTCAAAGATACTCCACATTCTCTTCAGGAAGATTTGGGAGGATGAACAAGTTACAGCAGACTGGAAAGAAGGGTACCTCATCAATATACCAAAGAAAGGCGATCTCAGCAATTGTGAGAACTACAGAGGCATTACCCTACTTTCAGTACCAGGAAAGGTCTTCAACAGAGTGTTATTGAACAGATTAAAGGGCCCAGTCGACGGCCAACTCCGAGATCAACAGGCCGGATTCCGTGAAGATCGATCATGTACCGATCAAATCGCTACTCTACGGTTCATTGTTGAACAATCAATTGAATGGAATTCACCACTTTACATCAACTTCATCGACTATGAAAAAGCATTCGACAGCGTGGATAGGAGAATATTATGGAGCCTTCTACGACATTACGGCGTACCCGAGAAGATAGTCAACATCATACGAAATTCTTACGACGGACTACATTGTAAAATCGTTCATGGAGGTCAGCTCACAGATTCATTCGAAGTGAAGACCGGTGTTAGACAAGGCTGCTTACTGTCGCCCTTCCTCTTCCTACCGGTCATCGATTGGATCATGAAGACTGCAACATCTGAAGGCACTCTCGAAATACAATGGACAACATCGACGAAACTAGATGACTTGGACTTTGCAGATGACCTAGCTCTTCTTTCTCACACACATCATCAAATGCAGAAGAAGACCAACAATATAGCAGCAGCCTCAGCGGCAGTAGGCCTCAACATACACAAAGGGAAAAGCAAGATCCTCCGATACAGAACAACAAACACTAACCCAATTACACTTGACTTGGGGAGAAATTCTGGAAGACGTTGAAACCTTTACATATTTGGGCAGCACCATCGACAAACGAGGAGGGTCTGATTCGGATGTGAAGGCGCGGATTGGTAAGGCAAGGGCAGCATTTCTACAACTGAAAAACATCTGGAACTCAAACCAACTGTCAGTCAATATAAAAGTCAAAATTTTCAACACAAATGTGAAGACAGTCAGTTCTGCTGTATGGAGCTGAAACTTGGAGAACTACGAAAAGTATCCTACAGAAGATACAAGTATTTATAAACAACTGTCTGCGTAGGATTCTTCGGATCTGTTGGCCAGATACCATCAACAACAACCTGTTGTGGCAGAGAACTAATCAACTTCCAGTTGAGGAAGAAATTAGGAAAAGACGCTGGAGATGGATGGGACACACACTGAGGAAACCATCAAACTGTGTCACAAGACAAGCACTGACTTGGAATCCTAAAGGCCACAGAAACAGAGGAAGACCCAAGAACACATTGCGTCGGGAATTGGAAACAGACATGAAGAGAATGAACAGCACTTGGGAAGAGCTAGAATGCTGGTGGGCGGTCTATGCTCCACTTGGAGTAACAGGCATCGATTGATTGATTAAAAAGCACATAGAGTCATATAGTTGTCTGGACTAGCCTGAACTAGATATTGAAGATTATTACAATCATATAACTTTTTATCTGTAAACCCTACCAAGAACAATTTTAAGTATGCTTCTTATGGGTAGTTGGACTCTCAAATCGGCGGCACTTTTGTTATTGACGTTACCTACACAAGAATGGATTACCAGTCAAAGATCTCAAAACCTATCGATACAGTTCAAGTTGAAGGGAAAGTGTTCCTAAAAATGATCAAACACTATGAAGAGGAATCTGTATCTAGTCAAAACTTTGTCAATGGTGTGTTATTAGGACTTGCACAAGGAAGTCGGCTTGAAATTACCAACTGCTTCCCATTGCCTAAAACACAAGATGATGACCCAAATGCTAATGATGCTTTAATAACTTATGAGGCCAACATGATACGTAATCTGAGACAAGTAAGCGCAGAAAATCTCACATTCTTCTTTAGCTACAAACTGACTATCTTAACGTAGGATTTTACCAAGCTGGTCCTGGTGGTGTTTCTATTAATCGCGCTAACATTGAAAACATTTATCAACGTCAAAGTAATCTTCCTGAATCTGTGCTTCTTACTTACGATCCGACAAGAACTAGTAGAGGTCAAATTGGCTTGAAAGCATATCGTCTGTCCGATGATGTTTTGGCAGCAAGATCAGAAGCTGAGGATCGTTTTCGCTTGACAGGTCACAAGGTTTGTCCATATTTTCGTGCCATTTCATTGGTTTGTCTGACCACTATTGTATTCCGAAACAGGTTTTCAGTTATTTGAGTCAATCAATTAATGAAAGATTTTTCTATCCATATGACGAGTCTAGCTGTTCAAACTTCGAAGCCATTTGTATAATAAACATCTGATTACTTACGTTTAACACTCCTCACCTCGGTTTTTGTGGATTCATACTGAAAGTTGTATCATCAATTAGTGTAATGTTTACCTAATACTCATGACTAGCTAATTTGATATTCTGCTTTTAACTATTTTTCTCCTAGTAATCAACAAGTGATGGTGAATTTTAGGTGTCAGCATAAGGTTGTGTTTGTCTCAATTGAACGTTGGTCAGTATTTTTTGACAACTGAGTTGGTCGTCTCAGCAATGCAATGTAACAGATAATAAATAATCTAAAAGGCTTTATTTTTTCCCAGATTGTGCTTTATCACTGCCTGCAGGCATGCAATTTGGGATTGAAGTCTTTTACCAGTCGTCCTAGACATAACTGCATAAAGTGTGTTATATCACTTAACTAATAAATACTGGGTGCTACAACATCCAAAGCGACTATTAAGAAACGGTTTAAAACATGACCTTAGTTGTTAGGCTAGCCGCATCGTTTCTCCAGACATTATTAGTATCGCGTTGGAAAGATTGGGAGTTATGTGGAACATTTTTCCTTTTCGAATAATACTCTAGTTGATAACTTTACTTTATTGTTTTAATTATAGGGTCCAGAAGTCCCATGGGAATGTGTAAGTCTGTAATTTATTTAGTTTGGCTACACGATGATTATCAGTTTTCCTATAATTGTTATGCACCATTTTGTGCTGTATTAAATCGTCTACTTAATCAATTTGTTTAAAACGAATTATAGATAGTCTGTTAGATAGCAGGCAGACAGGTGTATGCTTCCCACATTTATAAAACCAATATTATGGAGGAATGAAAGAGGGATTAAAACCATAATCAGTAGGTGAAAAATTAACACAGGAACAAGAAAATCATTTTGTTGAAGATACAGTTCGGATAGAAATGCAACCTATAAAGACCTCTTTTGAACAGATACAATTATATCAATCTTACGAAGAGTATGATAAAAAAAACTCCACCTGGACACATTCCTGAACATCAACATCACTAACATGATGTTGCTAACGGATCTCGCTAATCCTTCATAGACAACGCTAATCGAACACTCAAAGTAGTCAAGCAACCTCTGCTCGCAGAGACTAGGTTTCACATACATGGGGCAGAGGTGTTTCCACAGAAGCGTTGTAAACCCGAACTTTTGCGGCCAGATTCACATCATAATAACACTAAATATGGCTGAGATTGATATAATCCGGTCTAGTTTTCATTACATTTAAATCGATCTCATCTGTCACACTGTTACCCGGACACAAACTTGTTGGCTACCTGTAGTGGTTCACTACTATGGGTAACAGCAAGCACAGACTCCTATCAATCTTACATATACACTTTATATTCGAAGATGCATATGCATTCCATATCTACGGACACTTATCAAGTACGATTTGGATGTATTACGTGTTATCCCACAGTTAAGACATCTATATACTTGAAGTCGGAAAGTTTTCCTCTAGACTGCGGATCCACACCATCATTATTCACTTTATTCGGAGTTGTTGTTATCGATTATAAAGTTTAAGAGGTATAGTGAGATTGAATAACCTTTCCCTCTCTACTGCTGAAGTGGAATAATGGAGAGTGGCGGTCGTATGCCTTTAATTTGCCTGGGTTTGTATACAGTCTCTAAGGTGTTAATAAGATTTTGAGATACACCTCTGGAACAGTTATAGAGTTCTGTCTGAAGAATTGAAGACGTAGCTTATGCTAAGTAACACAACGATTCTTGGTCCCCAGTACCCGGAGGTGGGTGAAGGTGTGATGAGGATATCGACAACCAACTCTCTCCATGCGAACCAGTCTTCCACAGTTTTTGGAAACCTGGAATGTATTATGGAAGTCTATTGATTCGAAGCAATTAAATGTAAACTTATCTACAGTAGTCCTTATATTGATTATATGAGCCCTTTAAGGCGGAAATGATGATAATTTTAATTCAAGATGATAGGAATCAACTTTCCTTCCTTTTTCCAAATAACTCTCAGCTCCCTAACAAAGAGTATGCCACCATCTTTCAGATGAGCTGGGGAAGGGATAAGTCGTTGGGCTAGTAATTTGCTGCAGTTCAGCGTTGAACTTTCCTGTGCAACTGTTCTTCATTAGATAAATTAGTGGTCACCGGCCATAGAAAACGACGGTTTAATCAAAGTTTCTGCTACAACACTAGTTGAATTAACTTTCTAGGAAATCATTCCATCTTCTGCGATTGGTATGTTTCTGAAACACATGGATGACTAATTTATTGTTATAGTTCGAAATTCGGACGCGGCTAATAAATCTAGGGTGGCTTGACTATATTTTGATGCTTGCGACAATCACTCCTGTTACGACAAACGTTTATCACTGATATTTGTGCTTGAGATCGGATATTATAATTTTGTTTCCTTCCTAAACCCCTAGTTATTCCATAAGACAAACCTTGTAAGAAGATTTTATTGTGGAGAGCGAGAAGAACGTAATTTATTTAGGTGCAGTCATTTATATTATCAACTAATTTACAGTGATTATTTGTAAGCCATTCACTGAATATAATAGGCGTGCAGAACTTAGCATGAATGATTGTCGTACTAAATGGGTAAAAAATTATAATTGAATTAATTAATTCAATTAGATGTTATTGCATTTACTCTGGAATATAACTAATGATGGGTTATATTGATGTGACAAAATGTTTACAAAATCAAGCTTGCCAAAGTAAATGCAAGTCTTTCGCTTGATTTTCGGATTAGTTATATTTTTTGGCGGTTTGAAATTCCCAGTAGATATTCTTTTGAAAGTTAGTAATTGGCATACTATACGCTTCACAGATTATTTCTTTGACACTGCATTTGTCTTTCTCAGTGGCTTGGATAAGTTTGTAGAACTTCCTGGCGTCAACGTATTTGGCTTCTACTTACAACTCGTTCAGATACTCCAACTACTACGCTTCTTGGTTCTTACGCAGTTTTTGCACAATTTCCTGACGTAGCAGTCTGCATATGTTACCAAACTCACGAACCATCAGAGTAGACTGATGCGCCTCAAGAAATTGAATAACCTTCAGAACTCCAGTGCTTGTAACATGTATGCTCAAAAAAGCAACAAGGAAAGTGGTTCACCATTTTCATGGCCTCATGTTAATCCGGCTAGTGCTTGTCTACGTCTTTTGATGAACTAGCAGCCGACCTTGAATATAACTGGGATTCGTATTTGATTACAACAACAGCTGCAACCAGTTTCTCTGTGTCGAAACATCCCAGGAAAGATGTTTGCTAGCCGTTGTAGCACACGATAAGCGTAGCGCAAACAAAACAGTGATAAAAGTTTGGATTGGTATTTCGAAAGAAACGATTGTCTTGGGCACAGTGAGACCAGCGTTGCTGACTCTGATGTTATCGACCTTTGTTCATGCTTGATTTGCAGATGGATGACACCAGGTTGCATATTAATGATAGCCTAGAGTTGATACTGGCTAGAAACAAGTTATAGTTTGCACATACCTTTTGAAGACAGTTACCATTACCTAACCTGCTACCATCGAGTTCCCATTGCCTACCTAAGCAACCATTCTCTTGTAACCACCTCGACTTGCACATAAATCTGTACCTAACGTTACAATATATGTCGAACGCACCATGTTGAGATCATTCAGTTGGTGGCAGAACGCACTCCTGGCTACATCCGGGATGCAGTCTTTGATTACGTAAGCTGAGAAATAAGTCAAGGTATCGTTCCTGACGTCGATTTCTCATTTTGATGAGACCTATTGATCTAAGGATACATAAGCGGCTTTTAATTGGAACCACGTCGATTAGTGTTGCCTCTGGAGCTTCGTGAGAGACTAATGCCGGCGGAATCGGACACTGATGCTACAGAGTTCCTGGGAAAGGGCTCACAAACTACACTCTTAGAATGGACGAGTGTAAAATGGATTCGTAGTACTTCTTTAGAGTCTTTGATATGAGTGTTTAAAATGAAGTAAATATTGATGTTAAGACTTTAAAAACATACCTAGATCTTTCTGTAATGAAGTCTGCATTAGTGTGCGGTTTAAATGACACAATCAGAAAAGATTCTCATTTCGACTTCGGTTTCAGTATTTATAAGGTTGATCATTCAGCAACCTAAGACGGAATATGTAAAACAACTCTTACCACGGACAGTTTGCTCAATTAGTTGAATACGAGGCAAAAAGCGGTAGGGCAACAAAGCGGAATAGAATGAAGAAACGTTTCTGGCCTAATAACAATTGTTTTTTGTCCTACAAGATAAATGCACCTTAAAGTTTGTATATGTTTTTGCCATGTCTTTGAAAATTTTTACTTTTAGGAAGCAGCAAGTAGTGTTGGTCGTAGCAGTTTTACTCGTGTTCTCGAAGAGATACCAGTCGTGATTCATAACTCGCATCTTGTTAACATTCTTTTAACTGAGATCGTTGATAACCAGGAGCTTTCGCGATCAGAACTTTCTACTAATTCATCAATGCTAGATCTAGCCCCACCACTACCAAAAGACCATCCTGGTCGTTATTCCACTCTTAATTTAAGCATGGCCTCTAGTCTTGAACAACAGCTTCGTTCTCTTCTTGCTGGTTTAGAAACAGTACACGATTATCAGTATTTGTATCAGCGTAGTTTGTCAAAATCTCAAACTGCGGTTGCTGGCAAGGTAGGTCGATAAGATTTGCTTCTTATTTTATGCTTTCATCATATAATGCGATTGCTAAGTACTATAAGATACAACGAAAGGTTTCGGTGCTAAGTAGTTATTTTCTTTATAGTCTTTTTCATGTAGAACTAGTGCTCTCGCATGGGGAACATGGTAATTTGTTACACACTAATGGTGCGAGCGTCACATTTTTTGATATGTTTAATTTTCAGGACTAAATGCAATAAATTCTACATTAATTGTGTTTTCTGATATTATGGCGTGTATGTATTTGATGGTAAAGATATTCTCAGTCAGAATGAAGAGAATACTAGGCGACAACTAAGTATAAGGTCGTCCATGATACAGTGATCAACGTATTGAGTAAAGATTAACTATTTCATTTAGTTACTTAGATCGCCTTACTAAAGCCAGCGACAAAGTGATTTGCGAATACACCTCTGCTTTCAATTTTCTTGATCAAAATTATCCATCATCTTAACGTTTCACTAATTACATGTAATTCGATCGATCTACAAATATCAATTAGAGTATTCCTCTTAGTCGAGGTAATTATAGTTCAGTAATTTCAGCAGTCGTAACTTTTCACTTCTGTATTTTTACTACTATTCTTTTTTTGTTTTGGATATTTTACCCTCTTACAAGACCGCGACGGAAACACGTAATCGGGAGTTGGCTCCGATACGTTTGGATACTGCATTGGTTTCTGCGCAGCTTGATTTCTACTGTAACAGTCTAGCTCAAATGGCTGGTCAAACAATGGGTAAACTAATGTTGACACAAGCTGTACAAAAAACAAGTTCATCCGTGACTTCTAAATCCTAAAATATTTAAACTATTTAACAGTTTTCTAAAAAAACTCTTGAATGACATGATAAAGATGATTTAGTACCTGCAGACTTTTGTTTTAACCCTTTATGCAACCCTCATCCAAACTTGTTCAGTAATCTTGTTAGATACTTTTTTAACAGCTTTATTACGTCATTTCTGGATAATTGTTTTCAGTAAGATAAATATCTCTTCAAGAGAACGATTCGTCCTCTTCTAATTTTCCCGTTATTAAAATGTTTTGCCTATACTCGACTAAACAAGTAACTTGATGAAAGCCATTCGAACTATAGGTTATTTTAATTAACTTAACTCCATATTTCTCACTAACCTTGGAAAATCGGTAATGTCACTGTTACAAGCGTTCTAAATGGACATCTAAAAGCTGACTTTCTTAACATAAACTGCAGTACACTCTAGTTAAAATACTTTAAGTAATTTCTTATGTTTCATTCGTTGATAACTTTCAGTCAGTGGTAACGCATGTTATGTTGCTATCCTTAATTACATTGATCACTGAGGAATTGAGAACAGCCAAACAATTCTTTCAAATATATATCTTGAAATCTTGGAAAAATAATTATCATAAATAAAATATTCGAAATCATGAATTCCTGAACGATAGTATGATTTTCTTCTGTATAATTCGACAATCCACAAGGTAGATTTATCTTAGATTTAAATCATTGTTAAGTCTCCATTTGGGTCATAGATTGGCTTGTATTTATTATAAAGATTCTGTAGTTCTTTAAGGTATAGTTCCTTAAGCATTGACACCTGTTCTCTGGTTGGATTAGTATTCTTTTCGCAATATATCGGCCGTCCAACTATTTTATTTTGGTAAAGAAAAATATTAAAAAAGGCGATTGAAGAAATAACCCATATATATTACTCCTTATAACTTTAGCTTATAAATTGATCTAATAACGTAGGTTGATGTTAACGTTTTCCATCATCATAGATTTGGTGTTCTATTAAGTAAATTTTAAAATTTAACTGTTTTGTCATCGAAATACTGCAAAAATACAATACACGATAGAATTTTTGATTATTTAAGACTGTTATCCAGATTTCACTTGCATTTTATTGGTCGTATTTTTGATATGTCAAGCGCCTTAAGGAGATTGATTATCTTTGAGAACTGTTTTTCTGTAGACTATTTCATTATTTCAGGTTGTATTCAAGGTGATCATTTTATTTTTATTATTATTCAATCTCCTCCTGCCTTATCCTTCCATTTGACGCATTAATTGTTAGTATACTAATTTTACATGTGTCCGGTTAACAACTAGGTTACAGTGTTGAAATCTAACTGTACATTTTCTGTATAAAAACTAGTAGTGCTATATGAATTAAGTTGAGCGGAGTCTAAACAAGGAACTCAATGATTGAAAGTCAAGTGTATTAACCAGTAAACTAGCATTATTCTTTGTTTACGATAAATTGCGATTAAAATGTTATGAGTGATAGCAAGTAGGCGTTTTATCACTACTAAGTTATTATATTCAAAAATATTTATGAATGTTGAATTTGTTTAACTCACTGACTGTGTTTACGTTTGCCCGATAAGGCAATAACCAATGAGCATAAAATAATGGAGGTGAAAATGTTGCCATTTGCGTAAATCGGTTTTGGAAATATCTTATATAACTCCCTTCAGGATTATGCACTTGTTTAAATATATTCGGTTCACCAAACGATACACATGGTACCAAATGTGAGCTAAATAACCATAAAAATAAGGCAGTTTAGCAAACATTATTTTGCATATATCTAACTCAAGTAGAATAGGGAAATAAGTTATCTTATTAGCACTGGATTCAGTTTCCTGTTTTTCTGATAGTGCTTCGTGTTCAAGGGTTGTTTCGCACCAAAATATTTAAATTACCAAAATCTTCCCCTCTGGGATACAGAGTATGTTGTGTTACTCAATCACTGTGAAGTAGCTACTTTCGTGTTTTATCTTTAGTTTTAAATAGATTCTGTCGATTAAGTTGTACTAAGCGATATGATTCATCACAATACACTACCTGGTGCTAGACACTTGGAAGTAGTGTCGCCTCCTAATAATCTTAATGAGGATTTATTTCTACCCAGTTGTTAGATATCTCATCCACTTCAAAAACAATTTAGTACTCATTCCCTTAAAACGAACAGACTCAACACCACTTTAATGCTAGCTTCATCATACTTATGTTGTGAGTAAGGATTCATAACTCTTGTTACAGTGGCGTTTCAATATCAAACCATGAACACTGTTACGTTGATAGTATCAAATGGCTTTGGTTTATTAGTACGAAATACAATTCATAGAAATTTTAACAAGACTGTCACTGTGAATCGTCGACAAAATGGTATTTCTTGAATATTTCTGGTTTAAGAAATTGGTCTTTGTATTGTCAATATTTATGAGTCTGAAAACAGATTTGCATTAAGCTTATTGTCGTCAATTAGTAAATACTAAAAAGAACATGATATCACACTTACCCAGTTGTTAATGCTAATTTAAAAAAACCGTACCGTCGATTAGTATGGAAGACATATTTACCAGGACGTGAATCTAATGCTTCAGGTGCACCTCCTAAAACAACGACTACGAAATTCCCTGTATTCCCGCATTTCTGAGGATCCAAAAGGTACGAAATCCCTCTGTGTGTAGCTGCTATAAGATCTGTATAAATTAAATAAAGTATGGTAAGTTGTCTGTTATGTTTGATTGAATGAATTACAGTGCGAATGTATTCTCTAAAACGTCAACCCAGTTTGAAACGGCATTTTCAGAGGACAGCTAAATTCTCAGAATTTATTCGATTTGGCTCATAATCTCTTGTTTTCTATGTCCAAATTGTAAGTGTTACTTTCATTAGCACTTACGTTCGACTCATGTATCCTGGTGTTTCAATGAGTAAAAATAATGTAGGTTAACGACGTAATTTATGCTTTCTCAGTAGTTCGACGCTCTTGTTGAATTTCTGTAAATAAATCATACTACTTACAAGTTAAAGTAGTATCATGTTCTCATTAAAGAAATAAGATTTTCATTAATTGGTTCCTCAATCTTATCTTATTTTGACGGCTAAGAAGCGAGATTTATTGTATAATCGACAAAACAAGATACTTTGTGTATGAGTTGATAGATTTCTGAGAGTTGTTTTCATAAAACTTTCTTTGAACAGTTCTTAATACAAACAACGTTAATGAATGATTGGTGTTTATTAGTATCCTGATTTATTTTACTAATAGATCGAGTTTGATTCATAGGGCATTGTCATAAGTAGTCACACAGTAGTCTGAAGACATACGTTGACACAAGGATACTTTTTGCTGGTGAATATTATAATCATCCAGATTATAATATTACATTATTATAATTCTTATTGTATATCTATAGTTAGCACTGGTTAATTTACAAAACACACCGAAATATTTAAGTTTTTATTTAATGAAATATCTAAATATAAGTTGTTAATAGCAAGCAAAGCGTTTAATCATGGAATTCGAACTTTCCAATCAAACTAAATAAACGGACGCACTTGTGTTGCTTTTAGGTGTTAAGAAGTTATCATGTTATCGCTATATTTCAAATATAAAGTAGGTTATACTTTAAAAAATATTTGATGCCACAAAAATATTTTGTTAATTAGAAGAAAAACATGGTTTATTTTGCCAAAGACATTGAATTCTCGGTCTACTCGTATACCATCTTAAACAGCTTCAATATCAAAGATGAGGACTTAGTGATACAGCAATTTATTTGAATTTAATCAACATTCTTGGTTCGTTTTATATGTCAATTACAAACAGTAATAAAAGGTAATCTTAAATGGTTAATATGATTGATATTAGTAAAATGAATTTTAAAATATTCCGAATTTACTGTGAAGTTTCAATTTATCTTTATGATGATATGTGTTTTAATAAAAACAAATTCCATAACTGATTGTTTCGACTGATGTAAATCTGAAACAATGATGGTATGTAGATCGTTAAACTCGGATTTGTCGATTTAAAGGTATCTTACATCCTGTGAGACCTAAAAATCCTGAGATCGATTCGATTAGCGCTAGTAGGTGCATTCCATAGAGAGTGTTTAGATTTTTGACTGATATCGAAGACTGAATTTTCAGGTTATTAAGAACAGATTTTTAAAATCAATGAAATAAAAAATGCTGTGTTTCATTAAATGAAAACACTCAAAGACAAGTTAACGGAGTGTTATTAGTTTCAGTGTTTGACCTTTACTATATATGGATTGAAAATAATTATATTTTTCACCTTGATACAATAGATAACATATAACTTGTCATTTGTGTTTAATGTTAATTAGAATTTGTGAATAACATAAACAATTACAGTTTTGCTTAGTGTATACATATGACACCAGGTCATTATGTGTAATCTATTATTTTATCTATAGACATGGTGTTGGATTTTACCAGATAATCAGATTATATTAATACATGAATAAGCATTTACTGAATTATTGATTTTAGATATCTAAATTCTACAAAATGAACAGTGAAATGCATTACAGATGACCACTAAGTATATATGTTAACATCTGACACCAAACAATGATTAAGTCAACTACATAGTATATCACTGTGATATAAGAGATGAAATTAGAATAAAAATAGATTAGTGCTAAAAATAAACAAAGTAGACACCAGTTATTGTGGACGATACAAATTATAGTTGGATATATGTAATAGTGTTTAATAAATATGATCATAGTTGTTGAGTATTATACTAAATTATAATGAGTTATGATGACGAATAAAGAAATAGCATACTGCATGCTTTAACACTAGGTATTATAAATAAACTAATATGAAGTTACCATTCTGCTTAGTACATGTTTGCACTTACATTTCCCCTATTTTTGTAAAATGTATAACATTTCATAAAAAATAAAGAACAATTTTGAGAAGAAGTTGATTATTTAATAAGACGGTTAGAAATCACTAATACTTCGAAACTTAATTTGGTGGTTTGGTAACTCGAATTAACATTCATAGAGAATTCAATGCTTCTGTTGATGTCGCTAATGTTATTATGACATTCATTTCTAGTCTAACTTTGTCCATAAACTACATACGATTTATTGATTTATGATCTTGTAAACATTTGTAGTTTTATAAAGACGTACCTTGGCAATATTCCATAGTAATGGATTTAAAAATTTTGTATGAATTAAAAAAAACGTTTAGTAAGCTTTTCCGGATTGCCTGTCAGATAGTTTATTTATAAGTATGCAGACAGTAGTATCAGATCTTATAATTGGTTGATAAATACTAACAAAATGGGAATTGATTTTAACTTACGGTGACTAATTTCTACTTTTTTTTTAGTTTACAAGCTAAAGTAAATTAAGGAGGAACTAAACTTTGCTGGCGAACTTGTGTGGGCCAATGAGAATTGAGGTAATTGTTTCAAGGTTGTGCGCTTAATCTGGTTCAAACTGCTAACATTGAACCGGTTGACTGGAAGTTGTTATTATCAATTCCTATGCTGTTAGATTACTTCGTACAAGGTTGACTTGTATTTGTGGACTAAATGTGGCTTTGGCACCATCCACAGACACACGAGATGAATTTATCTTCCGTTGCAGTGGTTATTGGCGAAAGAACTCAATAAGAACAGATAGCTTCCTTAGCGAGTCTGGATTAACACTCAGAAAAGCCTACTTGTTGGTTGTATTGTGAATAATTCAGTTGTCTGTTTCATTGACATCGTCGCTTGTAAATGTAAGCGAAGCTCCATCAGTGCAGTGGTATTTACGCTACAGAGACATATGTTCTGAAATGATGTTACGTTGACATTTGTCGCTAGAATGCGTTGGGAAAATATAATAGAGGTAGATGTCTGCGAACTGAATGGATAGGTACTAATCACTTTTATTCCACTAATAGGTTATTGACATTTATAACAAAACATTGGGAAAGTGACATTTCCAGTATGTCCCAGATCGAACTTTAAGAATCCTAATCCCAATAATTCAGATGTACGTCCTCACAGGAACCACAATTTTTACAGACGACTGGCAAGCTTATCGGCCACTTCGAAGATTCGGACACATTCACCGTGTCATAATTAACGAAAGACATTTCGTAAACTCAAGTACTGGTGTTCACACACAAACATCAAAGGATATTGGTCATGTCTAAAGGAGTTTCTGAAACCTTATAAAGATTCTAGAAACAACATAATTTGGAGTCACATGGATGGGTTTCTATGTCGTTCATATTATGAATTTAAAATCAATGAACCCGTTTCCAACCTCCAGAAGTTCATAAACCTTGTAAAAACTTTGTACTCTATGTAATTTTTTAAAACGTTTTTTATTATTTTTCAAATTAAATTATAATTTTATCGACAACTTCATTCTCGTTGGTTAAAAACGCTTCAAGGTCATTTGTTGTCGTTCAAGTTTGTCAGCAAAGTTTGATTTTACCCATTTCAGCTTTGCATGTCCACAACCTAATACAATACTGTGTTCAGAAATATTAGATCTCGTAACTAAATTGACGTCTTATGATCACTAATTCTCTATCATATAAATGATGAAGTAAAATGACGTTTAATTTATCCTGTTTAATTAGTGGAATTTTAATCAGTGAATTGAAGGTTGATATATATAAACACATATAATATCAATTCTTAGTTTCTGAATATTCACAATGATTATGGTTAGCCTTTGTGTGTTGTTTAAAAAGATTTTATTACTTAAACACTGTCACCCAAATACTGTTGAATATTTTAGTACTGTAAAGTTTTTATCCAAAAGGCATCTACCTGTTATACTTTCTGCAAAAAATGCCTTATTTTGGCTGTTTATTACTGATTCTTTATCATTGTAAATCATATTGGAAAAGAAATTAACCAATAGTTAATGATTACTTTTAACGTAAAACTTACTTAGAGACAAAAGGACATCACGAATAAATGGCGCTTTGAAATTGATCTCTAAAGTTGTTAGCCATGGTGTAATACCTGGAAACTTTTCAGAGAATTGATTAGCTTCAGTTAAAAAATTAATAAAAGCACCAATACCAAATATCCCATGTGGATGATAACCGACTAAATAGTTATTATTTGCAGGAAATAGTTCTTTTATACATATCAGCTTCTTTTCATTTATAGGATAATCAGCTTTATTTATAATTGATTGAACATGCTTTTCGTCATTAGTATTGTTGTCTCCATCATTATTATCATTAATATTATTGCATCTATGCTCAATAGTAACATTAGAACCAGCCACTTTATAAGTATATGCAATATTTTCATTGTTGTATAATTCACTGAGAACAAGTTTAATTGGAAAATAATTTGCTATATACTTCCATATTATTAAATTTCTGATAAAGTATTTCGGATGACTACCTTTCTCTTCCGAACCTTTATCAATACTCCAATATATCCAATATACAGTAATAAGTATAAACAATGTTATAAATTCTTGACATAAATTAAATAATTCTTCATTATGAATAAATTCATAAGGATTATTAATGATTCTTTCATTAGTAATAAATTCATCACCAATTATATATGATAATTTAAGAAATTTAATAATTAAATAAAGCCATAACAACCAACATATTAATGCACTAAATAAAAATGTCAGAACAAAGCAAATAACACTTATAAATTGTAATAATGTTTGTTTTAATTGACATAAACATGAAATTAATTTCATAGAATATTTATACATTAAAAATGAAATGAAAATAAAATAAAAGATTTTTGTTTTTACCAAATATTCAATAATTTGTAAGTCAATGTTACTGTGTACAAAATGTGATTTTGATTATACAGGAAATGATGATGTCGATGATGATGATGATGATGATGATGGTGATGATGATGATGATAAAAATAACATTTGATTAATTGTATATTTTATTTATTAAATAAATAGTCCTCAGATAATTTATTTTAATACGGTTTATATATAGTTTTTAATGGTCAAAATATGATTGGTGATTAACAAAATGAAAGTATTTGCGTGGGTGGTAATGAATTCATAAGATTGACTATTGATAACTGTTGATATGTGTCTATTGTTTAAATCACTTTAAATTTATTTTTCAGTATATACATAAAAGTAAATTGATCTTTTCGGCTTTTTCAATGACAGTCTTTAACGCATAACATTTGTAACAGTTAATATATTAGATAATATTTTACAAAAGTTGTCATCATAGTTATTTTAAATAATAGAATTAGTTTTATCCGTTTTTAAATACTTAAATTATACTTTGAAATGGATTATTTATTGTATTTCTTTTTCAAAATTCTTTTTTTTTTCAAAGCCAAGTTTCTGTTTTAGAGCATAGTAACAAATCTTACCAAGTTGAGATTTCTTTTCAATGTGATCGATTGAGCTGATATCTGTTAACTTTTAACAGATTAAAGCAAAATTATCATCATTAATCACAGGGTCTAAATAATTACTTCTTTATGCATGACTAGTTGATTCATTAACAACTGTTTATAAATTCTGTTTTTGCGAGTGTATTACTTCGCTTCTGATGTATGATCAAATGGATGTATCGAAATGATCCACTTGTTATACATTGATTAAAAAGGTTTTTCCTAAATACTCCCCCCATATTTATAAAGGTTATTTAGAAAATGATCGTTTTAAAAGCAATCCGATATTGAGGACAGGCAGTCATATTCAGTGATAAACCACACATTTATTGGCCAAGCGGTCAACATATGAAAATAGCTAGCGTCGTTGATTTCCTGAAAATATATCTAGATTTACTAAATGATTTGTATACAGTTGATGACGGAAAACTTCTAATTCTTGAAGCATATAATAATGTTTAAACCATGAAGTACGTGACTGCATTTTCTTATGCACTGAAATCGGTAGAGTGTATTGTGTCACATGTACGAACAAAGTGGCATTTTAGATGTTCATTTACAAGGTCGGTTGGAGGTTAGACACTTTATGAACTCTCCTTTTTTTAAACCAGTAGGAAAACAGTCCTTTTGCCACCAGTTTATGGTTAGGTTTATAGTAAAGTAGTTAATACATAAATCAGTTGCAAATAAATGTTGGTTAATGGTGTACACTCTAGTACACTGAGCTTTAGGCCATCTGTTTGGGCACAGAGGTGAACGATTTAATTCAAATGCTTAGTTCGAGGGATGTATATAGAATTTTAAACGTGAATACCGATCGCTATGAGTGTATTGTTCTGAAGTTTAAATCTTGCCTCTACTTTTGGTATATTAAATTTAGTATTGGATTACTGATGAAAATTACAAAGATGGCTTAAGCTGTCAGAGTGAATTCAAATTGTAAAATGAAACAAGTGAATTTCCCTAAGTTGTAGATGTACCTCATATTAGGTATTTATATTAAACATATGCTACGTCAATGTTTCACAGAAAAATGTGGAAGAAACAAGGAGAGATATTATTGAACCTGCTTATGACCACAGCCTTTTGGTCCATATCTGGTCCAACAACTTGAGGTTACTGATGGAGATTATAACCCATTAACTTAATAATTTGAAATAAACTAAATTAATAATATGAATATATTACGCTTGTACATATACAAGTCTGGTCCGTAAATAAAGCTTCGTACTTTTCTGGTCAATATTATCTTATGTAGTAGGTGATTCATGTCACTAGGCGAGGCTACTGGACTAGCAGACCACAACATTACTTAAAGTTTCCAAGAATTTGAAATAGGGTTGTGAATTTTTTCACCAACTAACTTCAACCACTAAATATGGTAACTTCAGAAAATTTATATGACCTTATATTAAGTAGTTTAACACATGAAGTTCACCAGTGATTAAATGATGAAATAGTAAACAGTAGTTTTAATCGATGAATAAATTATATGTACTATCAATAGGTTATTCAATAAATAAATATCAACTATTCACCAGTAGATAACGTTCGTGATATCGAGTGCATTTTCTATTTGCACTTAAATACTTAGAAGTATTAATATTGATTCTTTGCTCTTATACATGAAAAACGTTTATTTAGTATAGAAAGGCAGTTGAATTATGTATTGCCGTTTATATATATATATATATATATATATATATATATATATCATATCAAACTACAAATTAGTAAGCTAAGAACTTGAGTCTTGTTTTCAAAGATATGCTCATGCTCATCTTTTGTAAATCCACTTCAACACCTGAGACCGTCCGTTGTTCTTCACACTACTGATGCGACCTAAGATGCAAAGTAGAACCTATTCGTTAGATAATTACATATATTCAATGCTTTAGCATGTACGAGTATTATAATTACTGAGAACGAAAGTCCTAAGGATACTTTGTCAGGCACTACTTCATATATTGTATTCAAATTGGGCTACCGAAATGGTAGGCATTCATAGAATATCTATCAATTTGTTGTTAGCTAATTACCATGTTTCTGAGAAAGCTCTGGATTTTGTTGAGCCATTAAATAAAAAATTTTAAAGACTCTTATTTATGAAGAGAATAGGACTTAAATGGTTAATTGATTTCTGTTAAACGTTTTTTAATATCATGATCATTATTATTTCCACATAGTGATTGTTTTTGAATTTGATCAATATCCCTACCATATTGATGATAAAGAGATACTTCTAGCATCTCAGAGTATATAAAAACTGGGGTCATTTGAATGTTATATTGAATATCATCTGTGAAAAGCTTCAACAACCGATGAGTCATTCCAAGATGATTTGCATCTATTACATTAATGTATTGATCTAATATGCATAGTAATTAATTGTTGATGTCTTAGTTTAATACCAAATTTTTGGTTGTCTAATGAGCTTTTTGATCTCTGATTTATTATCATAATGGTTTTTAACTGACTGATTCTGGGGGAAATTGGGTGTGCATATGATTCTAGTAAAATCTGTAATAACAAGACACATGAAGCATACGATTTCTGAAATCTTCCAGGGATGTTTTACACAAAAAGTAGATACGAAACAACTGTACTGCCACAAAAATAAGGGGTTTTTGAGAGGGATCAGATGAATTTGACAGGAACTAAAACTATTTTCATTCCAGGTATCTTAGACTAAATATCCGCCAGATTTTTACAGATTAATCGAATGATAAACATTTTCTACTAAAAATACGGAACCGCCTACATTATATATTGTATGCATAATCAACATAGAACCTGGAACATGTGTGCATCGGTTCAAGTTGCCATACATCCATGCACCGTAAGATTAACACCTCCACCATTAGTAGAAGTTACTTCAATAAAATAAAATAATAATAGTAACATGGAGTGTGAACATATAGAATATGGTTCAGGAAACGTAGAAACAAAGTTATGGAATATTTCAAAGCTCATGGTTTAAGGGAGGACACTGAGTGAATGCATCTGCGCCATTGTGAACGATTCTGAGCGATGTCACTCAGTGTTTCTAGCTACTGGTTACGGTAATCGTGAGGACCCCATCCAGGTAGTCTGCAGCTACCGACACGACTCAAACCGGCAGTCAGTGACTTCATGGACTGATGCCATGTTTTCGTTTGGCCGCCTCTACATCCTTCCCATCCTATTTCTATATCAGCCAGCATTTCACGTCGAGGAAGACGGTGGTTGGGCATACACAACACATGTCCCAAACCACCTCAGTCGATGAGGATTCACAACCTCATCGACTGATTTACCACATTTGCCTAATACCCGTCGTCTAACCTCGTTATTACTTACTCGGTGATCCCAGCTAACACGAGCGATGTTTCGAAGATATTGATGGTCGAAAACCAATAACCTTCGAATGTCGTCTCCCCTTAATGGCCACGTCTCACACCCGTACAGTAAGACAGAGCGAACTGTTGCTCAGTACACTCTCCCTTTCGTTGAGAGACGAATATCTCGTCTACGCCATAGGTGACGTGAGTTGGCAAAAGCCAAACGAGCTTTTTGAATTCGTACTGAGATCTCGTCAGATTTTGACTAACCCATTAGGGCTAATCAGACTTCCAAGATACGTGAAGTGGTCGACGTACTCAACTACTTCACTCCCTATCTTCAGTTCAGGGCTTGACGAAAACCAGTCCTGGAGCAATAGTTTGCATTTGGAGGAGGTTGGAGAAACTCATTCCGAACATGATTGCATTCGAGCTTATTGCTGTTAGAAGCTTCTGCATCGTATCAGCATCTTCGCCAAACAGGACTATATCGTCAGTATAGTCTAAGCCAATAAGTGGATCACCTGGTAAGAGATCAATTCCTGAAAAGTCAGACGATGAAAGTGTAATTTCCAAAAGTATGTCAAGTATAAAATTTAACAAAAATGGGGATAGTGAGCAACCTTGATGGATACCACTTAATGTTACAAGTTCCGATGACAGTTCGCCACATACTCTGACATAATTAATAGTGTTCGAGTAAAGAGCCTTAACAAGTTTTATGTACTTTTGGGGCACGCCTTTCAATGAAAGACACTGTCATAGAACTTCACGGTCTACAGAGTCAAATGCCGCTTTCAAGTCAAGGAAAACCACTATTGTCGGCCGCCGAAAAGTATGTCGGTGTTCTAAAACCTGACAAATAGTGAATATCTGGTCTATACAACCGCGACTATGTCTGAAACCAGCCTGATTTTCTCGTATTTGTAGATCACGAGTTGCAGTTATGCGTCTGATAATTATAGAAGCTAGTATTTTAGACACAATATTAGTCAAACTAATTCCTCTATGGTTGTTACAGGACGATTTTGACCCTTTCTTATATACTGGGACGATTAACGATCGACACCAGTCAGACAGAATTATGTCAAGTTCCCAAACCTTAGTCAAAATATCAGTCAGCCTGGTTGTCAAAGTGGGGCCACCATCCTTAAAGACCTCTGGGGATAATCCATCTGCTTTGCCGCTGCTTTGCCTCGCCTTAGATTGGCTATAGCTTTTTCGACTTCGACAAGAGTCGGTGGATATAAATGAACTCTTCATTCTGGCTGTCTCGAAATAGTGGGAAGTTTTAGAGTAGCTGAAGGCCAACTAAACTGTTCCTTGAAGTGTTCAGCCCATCGTTCTAAACGTCTAGACTGAGAGCTAATAAGCGTTCCATCTTTTTCGGAAATCGTCACACTAACGCTGGATTTTTTAACCCCGGTTTCTTTTATTAACTTGAAAAGTTGTCTAGTGTTACCTAACGCTACTGCCTTTTCCATTTCCTTTGCTTTTGTTACCCACCACTGCTCACGGTCGTTTTGCAGACTTTTCGTCAGTTTATACCTGGTCACTCTTCGCTTCTCATTATGTTCGGAGCCCGATGGGATAAGTCTTCGGGAGTCTATTAAATCTACAGAAGTCATTGAGATCCATCGATTTTTCTTGACATGTTGATTTAAGTCCTTGATAGATATCACTGTAGATGCCACAGCTGTTTGAACATCTCGCGAAGCAGTATCTAGTCAGGAAGCATCTTTATAATTGCCTAAGTGATTTCTCAGTTGTTCATGGAATTTAATCTTGGCTGTTTCATTGCTGAACATTATATATATTTACCGGGAAAGGTACAGAAAGATACCATGCAGCTTACTTTTCGGAGGGCTTTTACTAATTGATAGGGTACTTCATATTCTGTATACTTACACATTTTTCAATAAGATATGTTATGAATTATGAGCGCGACGCAATTGGAGAACGTTGAACCATTCATGACTTATATCACTTAAATGTAGTTTCACTGCTAACTATGCATCTGAAAGGTAAATGAAAATCATTTCTTTTAAATTTCACTCAAGTTGTATCAAATTATTTTTTATATAATTGAAGCATCAAGAAAATTGAGAATAATATCCACGATCGTTTCGTCTATTATGGTTTCCGAATTTCAAAAAACTGTTTGGTGATTTATGTTTTAAAATACCATGGAATTTATCCAAGAATATTATTTTCTTGATCATGTAGTATACTACAACTATTAGTCTTTAATAACATAGATTTCTGAAGTGAAAATCAGTCACTCTGGTTTTATTGTGTACTTGCTGTTTCATGTACATATATTTATCGATATATTCTTTTGTATAAACAAATATTTCATCTTATAGCATTATCACTTATGTAACATGGTTAGATTTATTGAGTGGTTACTTAATTATTAAATTACTGTACTATTTTGTCTGTTTTATAATCAAGTCGAATAGACACAACACGTCTTCTAACTTTTCTTATCACATTTGTAGTACAGTATCCTTTTGGAAGCATTCGTATGTTCATTTTCAGACATCCATTTTCAATATAGAATTTCTCGTTCATTTCATAATTTTACAATAGATTTCTAAATATAAATTTCTAACTCTTCCATATCTCGTCTTATAACTTATTAGGTGAAATTTATGAAAGTTGTGATTATGTTGATTGTTTGATATATAAATCATCAGCTTTTTTTCAACTCCTGTCGAAATACATAGTGGCATAACTTGTTAATCAAGCTAACTAGGGAGTGTATTATGTATAATAAAGTTTAGTGCTTAAAAATAACTTCGAGTATCTATGATTTCCACATTCAAACTAAAATCTTCTATTATGTTGGGTGATTAAAAAAAGAATAATAGACGTTCAGAATTGTTTTAAAAGACTATTTCTATTATTTCAGTAGCGAGTAACGCGAACATTGTATTTCTATCATTGTTACGTTTCCCTTGCTCTGTTCACCCCTTTAGCATATTTACTGTCAGTATAGTATTTCTCATTTATGAATTACAATTAATTAATTGTACACACGCTACCTCTGGTTACTACCATTATCTCTTTCGGTTTTGTATTAATGTGAATTCCCTGAATGGCTGGTTGCATGGTCTGGTTTGTGTATATATAAAAGAATAAATAATGTATATAATGGTTTATCTGGTTGATTTTTTAGCTCGTGTTTTTCCTATTCGGCGTGGGACAGACTAGGCTTCGGGCAGACGTGCAGGGACCAGCTTGACACTAATTGATATTTGCTGTCGTGACTTCGTACGAACATGATTCATTAACTGATAGTACGCATCAGTCATAGCAGTTTTTGCCGTCATAACACCGTCATTACTTTCAGGGAAAATATTTACAAGCATTGAGTTCATATCACTAGAGAATACTAGTTATTTTGACATATTCATTAGATATTTTATCAGATTAATCAACTATTTTTATATTATATGTATTAATTGATCTTTCCTCGTTTTTAGGATAAGTATAATGCCACTTAGTTGCTTCACACTAAGTTGAAAAAAATTGCCTTGTGAGATAGTACTATTGAATACTGAATGAGTTGAAAATGATAAGATCTGAAAGTGCTAATCTCTTTTCAAACATAATCTGTACACACTTTTTATCAAGAATAATCAATAATCAGAACATATATAACGTTTACTCGTTATCATAATGGATTGTATATCAGAATTGGTTTTAATATAACATAGGTTCTGAGGTCTTGTATTCATGACCACTGCACATAACTTATAATTTTAAATGTTAGTCGTTAATTTAAGATTTAGATCTAAGGTTATAGTCAATCAAAGAAACGTTTTAAGTTTATATCGTAAAACCTTTGATTAACAGCCATGAAATTATTGATTTCAAGCAACTTTAACAACTCGATTTACTAAAACTACAAATGATAGTTTCCAGCAACGCCATTATCAATCCTTTGAGAACTGAATAAATGCAATATAAGTGTTATTTAACGTAGAGTTTTCTGGATAAAACTGATTATTGTCTTAAGGTTATAAAGTGAATATTCATTCATCTGTTGAATGAATCGACTAGATACCAAATAATAATAATATTTTTTATGTTGCATATTTTGTTAATGATCTATCGATTTTATCATATTTAACCATCAATGCACCAAGTTCATGCCATTCATTTACAAAAAAATGTTCCGATATTATAAACTTATAAAACAAAGTAACTACAAGTATTTTCATGTCGGCAAATATTTCAAATAAATTAGCCATCATAGTTTCCTAACAAGAACTCAACAAATCATTCATTCATTCCCCTGTTACACTTTGTAGAGCCTAGACCGCCTCCCAAGATTCTCCCGCCAACTCTATCCTGAGATATCCTTCTCAGCCCTTTCAAAGTGCTATTTATTCTTTTCATGTCTACCTCCAATTTCCAGCCCAACGCATTCCTTGGTCTTTATCTTTTCTCTTGGCCTTGAGGATTACAAGTTAGCGATTATCTTGAGACACAGTTTAGTGATTTTCTAAATGTGTGTTCAATCCACCTTCAGCGTTTTTTCCAATTTCTTCCTCAGCTGGAAGTTGGTTTGTTCTCTGACACAATAGGCTGTTGCTGATAGTGTCTGGTTAACAGGTCCGGAGTATGTTGCAAAGACAGCAGTTTATAAACACGCGTCTCTTTCATATGATGCTTTTCTTGGTTGTCAAAGTTTCAGCTCCATACAATAGAACTGTCCTGACTCTTGTATTAAAAATTCTGATTTTGGTGTTAACTGACTGCAGGTCTAATTTCCACATGTATTTCAATTGTAGGAATGCTGCCCTCGCCTTGCCAATCCTTGTCTTTACATCTGCATCAAATCCTCTCCCGTTTATCAGCGGTGGTACTGCCCTAGTATGTAAAAGCTTTGACAGCTCCCAGAGCTTTTTCAGCTGGCTGGGTTTGATTTGGCTGGTGCTCACCGTGTTGCATCTAAGGATCTTGCTTTCTTATCATGTATACTGAGGCCTACTTCTGCACAGGCTGCTTCTACACCGTCCGTCTTCACCTGCATTTTTGCCGTATGTCGGATAGAAAATGTAGGTCGCTCATCTATGAAATCCAGATCGTCTAGCCTTATCCAAATTTTCCACTGTATTCCCTGCTTTATCTGGGATGTTGAGGTTTTCATAATCCAGCTAACCATCAGAAGAGTTGATTTCGTCAGTATCCTGGATAAAGGTAGCATTAAACTTTTGTAATGCTGCTGCTTCAGTAGTCCAGTGCTTCTCTTAGTTACATCCTGCTCACCACAAGAAGGTGATTTGAAGCTATATCAGATACTATCTTTGTTCTTACGTCTTTATGGACCTTCCGAACTTCTTATTGATGCGGATGTAGTCGATTTGCTTCTCCGTAATATGGTCTGGTGAAACTCATATAGCTCTGTGTATACGCTTGTGACGGAAGAATATGGTGACAATTATAATCATTTTGTTGAAAGTACATAGGTTTGAGAACCTCTCACTGGTTTTTTGCTCTCTACCAGTCTCTGTCGTCCCATGGTATCTCTACATTTAGTCTTATTCATTTCAACCCTGGCGTTTAGGTCTTCCATCAAAATGGTCACATCCTAGTGTGGGCACTCTTTGACGACAGACTTTTGCCTCTCATAAGATTGATCTTTATCGTCTCCGTTGCTATTGTTAGTGGATGCATAGAACTAGATGGTATTCATTGTGATTCCATCGTTCTTTGTCTTGAAGGATGCGTTGATGTTCCTAGGTGCATAAGGCTCCCATCCTATAAGTACTTTCCGTGCTTCTTTAAACGATACTAGTGCAACTTTGTGTGTTAAGCATTTTCTTTCTCATGTCCAGAGTACAGTAGTACTTATTCACAGGGTAATCTTTCCAGTTCGGCTTATAACCGATGAGCTTCGCTTATTTCAAGTATCTCTAAGTTGTGTCTTTTCATTTCCACAGCATCTTGAATGGTTCCCCTTGTTTCCCTCATTGTGGGGACATTTCAGGTACCTATATTAATTGCTCCTCTGGTTGTCAGAATGGACATTGCCACGTGACTTCTTAAGAAACTGGGCATTCACTATGAGACGTTATGATTGTTCAAAGTGAAGGTCCTTCAACTCCCTGGTCAGAGTTCAAGTTGCTTTAAAGATTCCCTCTGGTTAACGTTTTTTTTACCAAGGTTCTTTTCTATGGGATAGAGGTCCTAACTCACTGCCCAATCCACCTCCATTTATTTAGCCTTGGGACCGGAAGTAGCAGTAGAAGTCTCCAGGCGACAAATTGTCGGTGACATCAAGCCTATTTTTAGTTTCTAAACAAGCACTGGAGTTTATTTTTCATTAGGTCACAATTTTAGAAGTTGATATTGGTGGCAAACATGAAAATACGGTGGGTTCAAATCACCAATAAGGTGATTTCAAATCAAGCAAGGAGTATTTATAATATTTTGTTTGAACATCATAAAGATTAGCAATAAAGGAAATCAAAATATATGGTCTGTTATGAAGTAAGAGCCAAAAAAGCTATAATTTAGCGTAATATTATTTATTTTTAAAATAATATAATTTAAGATAATGTATAGTTAACATAGGAAGTATGTATATGTGACATGAAGTTTGATTGTATAGATTCGGGTTATTAGTTTCTTGGTTGTCCAGAAGTGCAGTTTTATTCCGTTGACAGCATACAAAAACGTTTAAATGCAAAAATGCACAATCCAAAGGAGCACATTTCAGTGAAGGCGAGCCTTAATAGGGCTCATACCAATAAAACGAATATTAGTAAAGATGATAAGTGCACGGGAAAACATGAAAGGTTGATTTTACAATGGAATAAAAGTAAGCCTACTATTATGTTAAGTGATTAAAAACATGAAGTCAACAGTTGAAAAATGAATTTCGTTCTTTCTTCCAACTAAGGATCTGGTATTACTGAAGTAGTGCCCTCAATAATGTACTGACGGTGCGTTTATGATCTATCTACCTCTATTTAAACAGATCTGCGCAAGTTATATAGTGAAGTTCAATGAACGGCAGAATTACAAATATTAATCTTCATATCCTTGAAAAACTGGACAAGTGGCAATAATGATGACTGATTAGAAACGCTCAACTGTGTTTACAATTCAACGATTATTTTAGTGCATTAGAAATTCAGTTTATATTTAACTGAGGTTAATTTAATCAAATTGTAAAATCAATGTTTTGACGCTTTCTTTTTTGAGACTCGTCTTTATTACGACTCATATTTAATGATTTACTTCATTTTGATGCTCACCTTTGTTGATATGCATTATTTAGGACTCATTTTTACTCATTCTTATTGAATGGTATCAATGCAACAACTTTCTGAATACCAATATATTATTTATAAGAAGGATCACCAGAATTATACATATTTTAATCCGTTCTTTACTTGACAATTTCAATGCTACTGAATGTTGCATCATATAGTTTATAACAATATCTACTATGATTCGATCACTTTATTAATGCTCAATCAAAAATAAAACTACAGCCTACATATGATCATATGATAAATTATTAACACAGATTGGTTGATTTATGTTTATGTTCATGTTGAACATTTTTTTCGAACAAGTTAAATAATCAAGTCCATAGTTTTATCAACTATTTTATCACTTAGTCTATTTTATTAATTTCGTAACAAATTCAAATTTATCTCATTTAATCAATTTAAATTTGTACTATGCACTAATTTACTTTTTAAGTTCTTTATTATTCCATTGGGAGGTTATTACAATTTTCTAAGGAAATTATTCTTTTGTAAAGTATTTTTTATTATCATCTATTTAATTTGATTCTGTTCAAGTTACTGTTATCTTTTAACACTGGTAACAAGAGTTGTAACTTTTATATTGATTACAAGAGTTTTTACTTCTTTTACATTAAAGTTTAATCATACAAAATAAAGAATATCTACTAATTCAAATTGATTTCTATTCTAAATACATTGGAATTAATTGTTGTTGACAAGTGAAAATATGCTGAGCAATTCAAATTTCTTCAATAATGATGCTTATATTAATGATAATGGTGAAGTCATTTTAAAACGTCGTGAACATTTGAACACTAAAATTTCATATTATCTATTGAGTAAAATTCTTCAAAATATAACTGTTTATATCTATGTTATGACATTTTTGTTTTTTGGGATCTTTTGCCTTTTCATGTTATTCTTCTTATGTTATACAATAATTAGTAATATGGTTATTTCCCTACTAAAAACACTAAATATATATTTAGTACATGATAGTGAATTATTAACAATCATTAGGAATTCAGAAAAAGAAGTTCAATGTTCAACTGTTTTTATTTTATTCATGATCTATGCCATTTATTGGTTTTATGATTGGGATTCACAGAATCGTGGTGCTCATCCAATACAAACGATACGTTATCTAAAAATATGGGAGTTATTAGCAGATTATTTTCCAATACATTTAGTTATTAGTAAAGAATTTATAAAATTTAGTGAAACTCATAATCGAATCAAACATAGTTCACTGTTGAATTCTATGATCAGTAAGCATGTCGTTGATGATGATTATGTTGATGAAAATGAGTCAGAAAAGTCTTCAATTACAAATAATTTACCTTCAGATGTTAACTATCTAGTTGGATTTCATCCTCATGGAATACTTGCTACAGGTGCATTTATTAATTTCGCTACAGAGGCTACTGGTTTTTCAAAAGTCTTTCCTGATTTCAAACCATTTCTAGCTATACTAAAGGCTCACTTTATAGTACCATTCTATCGGGATTTTTTAATGTCATTGGGTAAGTGTCTTCTGTTTGACAACTTAAAATACTTTATGTTTTCGTTGATAAATTAAATCATGCGAAAACGGAAAGTTGGTTTAGTTATATCGTGAAACAATGTGTGAAAATAATCAATTCAGATCAAACTTCAACATCATGTACTTCAATGAATTTGTACAAGTAGAATAGGACAAGATTCTAAAAGACACATTATTTATATTATTAACCCATATGTAAAAATACTTTAAAAAACTAATCGTTTATAATGAGTCTATTACATAACCACGTCGTTTATTTAAATGCATTGTGCAACGCCCCATAGATCATGTACTCGTGTATATTAGTAGGCATCAAAATAATATATCAGAGGATTTGAGAAGCATAGTACTTAAAGGATTCAAACATATGTCACTCAGCGCCTAACAGCATAGGATCAGTTAGTTAAGTGAGTTTTAGGTACCATACCATATGATCAGGAGTGTTGATTTCATATGTCTCAGTACCACGGAAAACAATGAATACAGAATACTATGAATGTTGCAGAACATAAACGTGATAAATAATGATTATTCCACATGATTTGGAAGTTAAATTTATATCAGTATTGTATTTGTATCAATTGATATGTTGTCCTACAACTTCACTTGATTTTAGTTCCCATAATAATAAAGTCAGGGAAAAATATTTGTGAAAACTTCGTTACCATGTTCTCAGATACTTCATTTCGTATCTTAGTGAGCATAACCTCTCTTTACATTTAAGGGGGTGGGCATAGTGTTTTATGTATATTCTAGAAATTTGTAAAATTTTCTCTTTCCTCAACGAGTATTGTTATCAGAAGTTATGTTTAATCTTATTTAAATTCACTAATTTAGATGTGCTCAAAACTTTACGAAAGTTTTCTCTAAGATTCAAACCCACTAACCAAATTTCAAAAAGTAACTAATTCACCATGTGGGTTGTTAGATTATTTGAATAATGGAATGGTTTTGTAGTTTTTTTTCTTTTAAACTGTTTATATTATCTAGGGTTGGTAAGTTTTAATATGAAGTGTGCAAATTATCTGAAACATTCTACTTAGAAATACAGTACACGTAGCATAATTTACATTATTACTGATAAATTTCACTCAAAAATCGTATTCATCAAATAAATATTTGCTAAAAGACTGGGGGGGGGGAATGGTTCCAAAACAAACATTATTAGAAAGTTAACCTAATCTATTCTTAGATTCTTTACTAATATCCGATGATGATTTCCTTTGAAAATTGGCTTATAATCTCCGTGTTATTTTTTAAGAAGAGTGAAATTATTACATATATCAGTCAAAATGTGACACACTATAATTTCAAATTTAGTCGCATCCTAATATAGTTGTTTATTATTCAAATGACGGAAAAGTGTCAGTTGTGTTATTGAGAAAAAGATAAAGAGGATTCAGCGAGGAAATTTTCTTTACGATTATGCCATTTGCTATAGCTGTACCATTGTGGATACAGTCACTTATTTTTACACGATATGTGTCTATTGAAAAGTAGGGAGGAATTACACAATGAGTTATTTAGGAATTTCAAGTATCAAAAGAAACGTAAGAATGCTACGTAAATTTTTAAGTGATAAAGAACTGTCTTAAAATGAAATCAGTCTGCAAATTGAGTTTGAACTGCAAGATTTCTAAGATTTTAGCAGCACATAGGATGTCTATTCATGTCCCCCCCTTTCAGGCTCAACAGTTCAGCAACACAGATAATGCTAAAGGACGATTTCCGGGGGGAGGCAATACGAGTTAATAAGGTGTTCATGTATTGAGCTGGCAGCCGATTTGTACTCTTCTTGTCAAGGCCATACTAGGTAGTGTTTTGAGATGCTTTTGGAAAGGATTTACTCTGTGTGGCCAATACATCAAGTTTCATAGGAGCAGGTAAATTTGTTGGTACACATAGATAATCTCTAAAGCTTAAGTTTTTCCTTCACACATCATCAAATCACAAGCCAGCAAAGGAACACCATGAAATAAATTGCTTTATGAAGTGCCTTTTTAGAGATTTTGAAATCTGCCTTCTCGAAATTTCTGCCACTGTATGTCCTATAAACTCGATATTCAAGATGATAATCTACTTCGTTACTGTCAGAGACTTTTCGAGTTGTAGTTTAAGCTTAAAGTTGATTTTAATGAATCTTACTAGATAGCCGTTTTTGGCGAATATTTGTTAAAGTCTAGATCCTTCCTCATCAATTGTATCATAGCTACATATTCGTCTAGTCCTTAGGGAGAATAAGTAGATTAAGTTTCTCTTCCTACTCAATCGGACCATAGTATAAAAATTCGTATATTGTTTACTTGATGTCGGTTTTTGTAAATTGATCTTTTCGATGAATCACCTGACCCTCTTTTGAACAGTTCATCAAGAAAATAAAACTCTAAGTTTAATTTTGATTCTAGTATGAGGTTGATTGGATTGCAGCAAACTGTTATACTTTTAGAAGATGGTGTTTAGATTCACAATTTCCTCACAAATGATAATCGTATATGTTTTATACGTATGACAGTTATGAAACATTCTTCCGAATCTTTTGGTACTTGAAATTTCTGACCAACTTATTTTATGATCCCTCTCTAATTTTTAATAAATAAATATCTTGTAGAAAATGATTATATATGCAACTGTGTAGCTATAGTAAATGATGTTGTCGAAAAGAAAATTCTCTTTACTGAATTGTGTTTGGTTCCTTGAAATGGTATTAGTTTACTAATAATATTAATTACGTTTAAATTTTGTAGAAACGTTTAAAAATTCAGTTTATAGTATCTTACTAACATTCTAGATATTTTCATTCTTGTAAAATTTCCTTTTCAATCACCTTTATTAAAAAAAACACACTGAGTCCTTTTTTTAAAGAAAAAGGTTCGTGTTTTTCTGAATCAGTTAAGTTCATCTTTCGTTTGATTGAATTAATTGTCATTCTCAACTTTTCACTAAAGCTCCAGGGACATTTGAAATAAGTTACTAGTAAGCTGATTGTCGTAATTGAACTGTGGTAGTTTGTGGGGATCGGTACATCAAAAATTGGGCGAAGTGGGAACTCTACCACTGGACGCCTGCCCAGTGATGTAAAGGTTGGGAGTTCTCCGACCTAAAGCCCCTGGAGAAAATCTAGGATGCACGTTGCTGAGGAGTTCTATTCTGGAACAAAACAGCTGTCTATTTCTCCCTGGCTTCTAATGGTACTCTACCAACATCCATCTGTGACGAGTTCAATCAGCTAAAACGTAATACGAATCTCCACAGACTACTTTATTTTAATTGCCATTCGATTAAACTTTTGAAAGGAATATATACTTACTGCATAAATTAGTAAATATTCCATTCACTATGAAAATAAAGGGACTTATTCTGAATTATGTAATTTATAAATCCCAACTAAATGAAACGGTGCTAATGGAGATTTAAGGGAAAAGATTTTAGGGAACAGCTTTTATTATGAAATTTAGAATGGACTGTATTTTCTATCCATTGACTAAAAATATAATTTCTAATATTTAATTTTGATGACCTTACAATTTTACCTAAGCATCAGGAACTTTTGCTTTTCTGAATTTGTTTACAAGATAATTCATGAATTCACGTTATTTGGGAATGGTAGATTAGAATATAATCTCCAATAGCACTTCATATTTAATCATAAAGGCATACTGAGGTGGTTATGTTGGGATAGATATTAAGCCGAATTGTTAGTGTTAGTGATATATTGGTACTGATTGGGTACCACTGAAAATCATGGAGCACTGAACAAGTGTCTCATCTCAGTTTGGGACTCAATAAAGCACTTCACTTTAGTTACAATAACCAGCGCACTAGTAACTAACTCCATGTTGTTCGTGGATTTCTAATCAAAATTAATGACCGGAGAAGCTCAGACATATTGGGAGTCGGACGGTATTCACCTTGACGATGGATGATCATCGTGCTGTATTATAAATTGATGGAAGTGGGAATTCTACCATTGGACGCCTGTTCAGTAGTGCAGATATTTGAGGGGGTGTGGTCAGATGTGATATCTGATAACTTTAGGTTTGATTCTCTTCCGGAATGAACCGTGAGCACAGTTGAAGGGTCTCACAGCTGGACGATGTGATTATTCTGTGTCTCCTGGTTTTCATTAATAAGAACATATAAAAAAACTTAAGTACCCTCAGATCAAATGTAGCTTTAAAAGTCATAAAAACAGTTAAAATAAAGACTACAATTGATTTTTAAGTATTTTAAGTAAAAAAATATTTAAATGGATGAATGATATTTTATTTAATAAGCAAATGAACGCATGTTAGTCCTAATGATGAAAATTATGGTTTTCAGGATTTAAGTAGATATTTCACGCATAGTTACCCCCTCTTCAATTGATATCAACTCAAACCTTTGTTCAAAGTCGTACTAGGTTACTATACATACCAGATAATTTCTTGTAGATTTTATTTTCTTTTATTATATAACTAAGACTCTAACTTATTTACATAAACATGTTTCGATACCGCTTTATAAACAGAACATACTTTAGTCAGCTACCCTCACTTAAACTTTGAGACAACTTAGTACTGGTGATATTAACTAATAAATCATATAATACAACATCTGTTTATCAAAATGTTAACAAATTACCAGACAATAAACTTCATTAGTCTATTCATTATTGTTATAAATGTTTATGTTAATGTCAGTTTTCATTAATACAGATTAGAATAACTTAATAATTAATATCATCGTCTATCAAAAACTGATATCGGTTGAACACCACTAAAAACCAGAGAATACTAAGCAGTTATCTTGTCCTAGTATGGGACTTCTCAACAGTATGCAGCTTTGAATTAAAGTCACAACCTTCATGTCTAACGGCGAAGGTTCAAAAATTATCACCACTGAACCGGGCTGCTTCAAATGGCAGAATCCTCACTTTCATTAATTTGTGATACACGACGACGATCAGATACTGTTATTAGTGATAACTGTCTAAATCTCGACATATGTGAACTCCATAAATTACTATTTTTCGATAGAACTTTAGGAACAACTGAAAGTGAGTTAATAGCGAGTTGATCATAGTAATAAAATCGACGTCGTTTTGTGAAGACTGGTACTGAATTTAGTTGTTTGACACAGATCGATTTCTGTAGGATATTGATGAATCCAATGGATCACATAAATAACTCTGTTGCCATTGCAGGGGACACCCCAACAATATACACTATTGTCTCTACTATGAAACTGAATCTAGACTTTTTGGATTACGTGGTGGACTTTTGATCATCAGCACCACTGGAGCGGTGCCTATTAGTATAATTCCTAGTTCAGTCCTCTGTGATATTGCACGACAACCATGAGGGCAATTGGAAATAACTGTCTCACTATTGAAATGTCTGAATAGTTAATCATAATGAAAAAGAGGACCATTTAGATCATCTTTGTGAACACAGATGTAAAACGTAATTTACGAATGTTCATAACAGTTCATACGATTTTCATATCATGGTTTGATCACATAAGCTCCTGTTTAAAACAACAAGATTGTTCTATTTAAAATTCTACTGAAGTAACATGTCGTTATTTTAATCAAGTTTAGTTAGGATAAGTAACGAATTATTTGATCAAAAGGTGGAACTTAGTTTTGTAAAACGAGCTTGGATACCTCTAAAGGTTAGGCATTTTGATAAAACAAAAAATTACAGGTCACCAGATGGTATATTTCAAATAGGAATTTTTGATGCCCGGTATATATATATATATATATATATATATATATATATATATATATAGTTTACAGACGTGTCGCTTATTCATTAAATGTTTTCGGTGCGTTCGATGAAATGTACTTTTGTTTGACAATTAAAATGGTGTGCAAAAATGAAAACCAACTTAAGACTTTCTATCCAATTGTAAGACGCTGACAACAAGGTTATTCCTAAAGTTACAAGTATCCATCAATTTAGCTAAAAATCTGTTTAGAAAGGAAAACTAATCATGATCTATTAACAAACATTTGAAACATTTTTAGGAAGAAGATTGCTTTTTATCTTGGTTTGGTGGGTCAAAATATGCTTTACCAACCCAAAAATGATCTAATCCTTTCGTTCTGATAATCTTAGAACACGGGATATGCTACATTTTAATATCTTCTGGTCGTTTACTTGCACTTTTTCAGTTTATCAATAGCACTCTCATTTTGCATATTTTATCCAAGTTGCGGAATCGTTGATCCTGTCATATTTATATTACAAATAGTGTTAACTACTACTCTAAATTATTTTACGGTGTGCATTAATTAAGATTAAAATTGTAGTATAGCTCTTAGAGTATGGTATTATCATCTCTATCACTGGTTTCAACAAAAGTTTTATTTTAAAGACAGAAAATTTCAGATTATTTCTTACCATTGCAGTTTATGTGGTCTCTTAGTAGTTTGAATAGAAAGTTTACGACGCTCAAATTATTTCACTACCAGACATTGTAATTTGATTTCACTAGATCTTATAAAGCCATGACTTTTATTAAATAAACGATTATCGTCAGTCAAGTACTCCAAACTTTAAAGAAACCTTTATCGAATTATCACATTTACTTCTTATCAGTTATTATTGGGGAGACCATTCAAGCAGTAGTTAATATTTCCTACCTGAACTTGTTTAATCTTTCTATTCAATTAAATGTTATATCATAAAGCCATTTATAAGTTGTACATCAGCAAAGATTTATATTCATATGTTTGAAAACTTCGTTTCTGAAATAAGTTATACCAAATCAGTAATCATAAACAGCAACTTTCATTTTAAGTTTATTATAATGAAGGTGTCTAGAAGGATGATAAAATCATCTTGATAGAATCACTTAGATAAAAAAATATAACTCTATTAAAAATGATGTATTCTTTAAAGCAGAAATGTGCATTTCATACTTTTGAGTTTTAGCAAAATACATAAAATGTCAAACATAACTAAATAAAATAGATAAAAATGGTTTTAAAGTTGGTTTCTAGAAAAAGAAATCACATAAAATACAGTTACATAGCCAAAATAGAAATTATTGTTCTGTTCTATATCGCTTTTCTACTAACAGTATTGAAGTAATGATCAGACGACAATGTGGATGATTTGAAATATTCAGAATCTTCATAGACGATAATAAGCGTTAATGGAGAGTTATTAGTGTACTTGATATAATATCCTAATTAGGCTTTATTTTGATTTATAATGCAGTATGCACATTTATTTTACTAAGTTGTAGATAATATTTATAATAGCTTATACAGTGATTCCACAGAAATAAACATGCAGGAACAATGATGAAGTTTAATTTAACATTTCATTAAACTAGCTTATAGTCACTGAAAAACTGTAAAACAAAGCTGAATTACAATTGTGTCTAATAAAGAATCGACTTAAGTTGTACATGTAGGTCGTAAACACTAACTCGTCTATCTGAAGGTTAAGTTCCAGTACCAAGGGTTGAAGGTTATGGCTTCAAATTCTAATAGGGCAGTTGGTGCACACTAATGATGAATGCAAACAAGTGTTTATGGCTTCTTCGTTCCAATGGGGGTCTAGTTACATATGCTTTTTAATATAAATAACATAACATTCTTAAAATATCTCTGCCTGTGCTGAGAATTATTACTTAAGGTGAAAGATATTTAGACATATAAATTCACATTAAGTCCAACTAGTCTAGTAGAATACAAAGAAAATATTCCAAGATCACATCTTCATCTGAGTTAAACTTGGTATCATTCACACTAATGTGTTAGTTGCTGTAACCTTATTAATGGAAAAAGGTGAATTACGGTAGTGTGTAAACAACATATGTTTTTGTAAATGACAATTCGTCTAGGTCACTTAAAAACAAAATAAACTAATAAGAGTAAAGTAAAGTAAACTAATAAGATAGAATTTTGACTCCATTTTAGTGAATGTTTATAGATCCATTCAAAGACATTTATTGATAAACATACCATCCATACATGAAACAATTACTTGTATCATTTATACACTCCATGTCATATTATTAACATGACTTCATCGATCAAACTGTCCAATTTAGTCATTAGTTTTGATAATCAACATTGCAGCTTTGTGTTGCTTACTGAATTGGTGAAGATACTTATCAAATGCACCTATCCTGTTCACTTGCTAACGTTTGTTACTAAGAGCTCTATGTTGTATAATTCTGGCATATTACATATATATTCAAAAGTTTTTACTTTTACAACATAATATTGGACTAAGTACAAATTTTATTATTACATCATGTTTTATTATATAGATATCTTTTATTGTTTTTCAACAAATTAGTTGTGCTTCGTTTATGATTGTCTTTGAAAATGATTCTAAATATTATCCTACATGCCTCCTTATCCGTGTATTAGGTATTCCCTTACTTAAATTAGATTAAATAATCCTTAATTAAAGGATAGTGATGGAGTGTGTAATAAGAAAATTCTACAAACAGAAATCCTAAAACAATATCTTACCAGGAAATATTGAAAACTGAATTTAATGCAGTTCATTAAATTTCAGCTATTATGCTATTAAAAACATCAATGCACTAAATATCTACTAACTTAACGAAGTCATTTGTCCTTAAAATTAGTAGTTATTTTGTTATTCCGTATTCTCCTATATGTTTAGACAAAAGTTCAAGTAGTTTGAGATACGTAGCATAAATATCAAATGTTCACACCAAGATGTCCCACACTATCTACACAAATAATTCTGTATCTGCTTCGCTAAATTTCTTAAATGAAATAATATCAAAGTGAAATGAAATGAATGAAATTATAGTTAGTAAAGTTATAGGCTTTAGAGCGAAATCCATTATACTATACATCAAATGATTATTTTAAACTCTTAATCATGAAAAGTTATGCAGATTCTGAGCGAATTATTAACCAGTTCTTACATATCTCAACTTAGATGTTAAGCTGACGTAACTGAAACGGCTGATTACAAATAAGCTATAAATGTATGAACTCTATATTATAAATCATAAGACTCATGCCTTTATATAATCTTAACATCAAATTTTGTTGGATTAGTCACAGTAAATATTTACTTGATGGCTCGAACAAGAGATATTTATAGAACGAAGTTATGTACAAGTTACTAGACTACTTGGAAGGTATCACATGGTTTTAGTTAATTTATTTGCATACAGTGCTAGAGTCTAATCGATATCATATATGAAATCAAAGTAAGTATTACAGATAATATTGTTTGTGATAGCTCGTGTCTTCTATTTGTACGCTATGGATGCCAAAAGATGATTGCATTCAAGTTTATTAATTAATATAGATAATGATATTGAGTGTATACCACTGAAAAATGGAGAGCACTTGACAATTATTTTATTTCAGTGGAAGACTCCTTAGGAGCGCCTACCCTTGGCCCGTCCAGGGATTTGAACCCAGGGTCCTGATGTTACAACGGACGCACAATCACCTGCACCACTAGCAGAGTGTCCGACGGTTACCTTAATGCAGTCACCTATTTATAATTATATTATTATCACCATTCTATAACCTAGTATTAAACATGAACAACACTTTACTATTACTTCATTCACTAGACGAACTATATAGTTTAGATGAGGCAGTTAAACGCTTGTAAGAAGACAGTAAAACTATAGATACACACATTTTCCAGTTATCAGTTATAATTCAGCCTTTTAACTTTAAAATTGTCTTTTATGTTTAAATTTCATTCAGGGCTAATAACTCAAGCTGACAGATGAAAGTACTATTTGCTAGGGTATGTTTTTCATAGAGTCCAGTACAATTATGAGAAGGATTTTCTCCACAAACTGACACCACCTGTGAAATTACTGTAAATTATTTCGTACTGAATAGTAGTAGACAGTAGTTCCTGTATTTTAATATCTCTTAAGTTAACATCAGTTCAAAGTATAACTTACCTACTTCCTGGAAGTAGATTTGTTCATTTACTCACTTATCATATTAGTATGCCTGCTATAAAATGACGGTCAGAAATCAACTACTGTTTATTATATTATTCCTAAGGTACTTGATGGTGTTACGTATTATTTGTAGGAAACTAGGATACACAGTGCCTCTCCAACACTTTCACTGCTCTTCTTCTAATAAAGTAAGCAGATATGAACGACTAATGGATACATTTTCAAAATTCTACAGTTATCAAAGACTTAGCCAAGCGAAATTATTTTCTTGTCATTTTTAAAGTCCGCAAAGATACTAAAGTGATATCTGATAATGAATTCTTCAATAATGTTATCAGATTCGCAGCCGAGATAAAATGTAGAAATTACCAATTCATCATAATATTTAACATATTACAACGTGACAAGTTTCATAATGACAAGTTTGCTTAGAATTCTTGACATGATCATCGATACGCATTACTAAGAAATCTTGTGCTTAGACGAAACACATGTTCAGCGTGTGTCATTGTGTGTCTGGCTTGCGTCATCCCATGGTGCAGATTGTCTTCAAATTGGTTAATTCCTAGCTATTCTTTTATTACTGATCATAAAAATTGTTATGCAAGCCTTATGTAATATATTTTTATAACTGTATACCTTTATTTAACACTCCCTTCTGCAATCAGGAATGATAGCTGCAACTAAGAAAGGATTATATTATGTTTTGGATAAAGACAGTTGCAAACAAACCAGAAATTTTGTAGTCGTAGTTCTCGGTGGTGCTTCTGAGGCTTTAGATTCAAGACCTGGTACGTATGTGATGCATATTAATCAACGTTACGGATTTTTCAAGTTGGCCTTACAAACTGGGTAAGTGATGGTTTAATAAGTTTAATTAAACATGGAGTATCCCTGTATGTATAATGAAAGGTGACTGTATTACTACAAATGTGAAAAACTACAGGTTGGTTCTTTCCGACACCATGGTGCTCTAATTATTTTTCCTACAAAACTATGGAGAAACAATGTCCCAATACCAAACAGGTTACTTTCAATCAAACCAAATAGCATACTAAATTAGTAATTAACTGAAGTAGTAAAAGGCTGTCAGTAATTGTAGGTAGGCAGAAATACTGCTTTCCCAAATATCACCAGTTTAAATAAAGCTTATAAAATTTATGCAATACTTATGGGTGGAAGTTTGTTTATTGTTTATTTACTTTTCACTAATTTTAAATTTTCTATGACTCACTACTAAATGAATCGCATATTACTATACATAAGATGATGTATTAATGAAAGTAAACATAGTTGAAAATTATTCTCCTAAAATGAATGCAAATAGGCAGATATGAATTTCTAAATACATTTAATGTGATAATATCATTTACTTTTGTAATATATGATTTTAGTATTTGTTAAACCTTATTTAACTGTTAATGCGGAAAACTATTAGTTTCCTAGATTTTCATATATTGTAATAAATAAATCTAAATTGTTTTGTCTTACTTTCCAGTTGATAAATAAACATTACCCACTTGACGTATTCTCATTGTAAATTATTCTAAAGTTATTTACCTTAATAATGATACTTTGAACCTTTAACTCTGATTGATGTTGTGCAATAAAATGCGATCATCAGATTAATTAAATCAGTTTATTTTATCATTATACATCGATCACTATTGTGATGATGTTAAAAGTGTTATTCACAGTTTATCAATAATCAATCATGGATATACCTGTAAAACTTACTATAAGTTTCAGTATATCATTTAGTAATTAATGATGAATTTTGTTAATGAACTACAAATAACTTTAGATATTAAAAGTTAAATCATCTGTAAGACTGAATGAAAATATTTTCTAAATGATAGTAAACTACTAGATTAAGTAACTACATTTTAAACTGCTGGTTGATAAGATTATAGTTGCACTACGTCAAATTTATATTTGCACTGTTTTTGTTAATGAATAAACCAATGTAAATTGACTACCGATTTTCTTATTGTAATATTAGGTTGCTTACAAAATGTATATGAAGAGTTCTTGTTTATCAGTCACAGGTTAACTGTTATCTTGATATATTCTACCAGCTCATAAATTAAATGACATCAGTGGGGGTAATCACAACACTAACCTATTTATATCGTACATTACAGTTCGTTCGTTACTACCATATCAATCTACTCCGTCATATCGAGTAGAAACATCAGCTATTAATATAATTTCACGAAAAACTTGGAAAAGAAATATGAAACTACTTACAAGTATTATAAGTATATAAAACAAATGGATAGTTAATAATAGCAATAATTCCAGTCTGACAGCTGGAAACGCTAAAGTCAAGATTAAATAATTTAAGATACGTAGTCTTGTATGAACACTGGGTCTTGAATTTAGTGTGAATAAACTAAGTTTTATATAAGAAATGAACATTTACTTGCCTACATAACTATGCTTATTCAAGCTTGCTAAATGAATGCTTTAAATTGTTTAGCGAGTGATTTCATACAATTTTTCGACTTCTTCAATAGACACTAACGGGTAGGTGTATGTATTCTCTCCTCTAGGCTCTCTTTACTATAACCTAATGTGAGTTAGTAAAGGTTCTTTAACACCTGAAAACAAACGATTAGATTAATCTCACACCCTGTAACTGTAGGATAAACATAGCATAGCGTTGTCATTTATTTTTTCTTCTCATATACCCAACTATATTTACTTTACTCTAACCTACTTTTATTTTAACTCAAGATCTTATTTAGTGCCATGTATATCATTTGGTGAACAAAGCCTATATCATCAAGTTTCAAATGAAAAAGGATCATTGATACGATGGTTACAGGACAAATTTACATCAATTTCTACTGTTTCACTGCCTATCTTCTATGCTCGTGGTCCCTTTCCTTATCGTAAACCAGTATATACTGTAGGTATGCTACTTATTACAGTGAATTAATAGTGGCTTTATGTTCTGACTTAAAAATTTTTGGTACCTTAGAGCGTACAATTTTTTTTACTTTAAATACTGACTAATTCGGGGGTTTTTTTGTAAACGCTCCCTTTAACAACTATCACTTTCATGTTATGCTACTGATAAGTACATAAAATTTGTTTAGTCGCTTTCTTTAATTCTGTGAAGAACACAACATTTTAGTAACTCTTTTCAAAGATGCACGATATCTTCTTATTGTTCATGAGTTTATGTTAGCATATGGGGATCATGTGCAGTTGTCTTAACATTGTCTGAATTTACAGGTTTCCTAGATGTTCAGTAGCGATTAGTACTAAAATCCAGAATATGGTTGTTGTGTGTAATTATACGGATTTTGAGGACATAGATCCCAAGTTCAAGTAGCATAGGATTATTCATGCCTAGATACTGGTAAACCTTGTTAACGAATTCATATTTAAATGGAAAGTAACGAAATACCAAACTATCCTCCAAGATATTAAACAGACCCACTGCTCAAGAAAATTCGTTGCACACCACATGTGATATTATCAACTGGCAAAATAGTTAATGTAGTCTACTTGCTCTATAAACATATGAGCATACATAAATGTTTGTGACTACTTGTGTCAATGGGGTATGTAACTTCAAGTTGGTTAAGTAATATTTTGAGACAGATATGTCTTAGTTAGTATCTGTACTTTGTATCTGAAACTGTTGACGTAATCAATTAAAAACAAACGATAAAGGTATTGTTCTACATTGATTAGTTGAGTATCATTTTCTACTGAAAACTACTAAGTTTGTGAACCAAATTATTAATGCAATGTTCTTAGGAATTTGTATTTTCTCGTTGGTAATGTTAAGAACTGCAGCTGATCAGTCTCTCTTGTCACAAGTACACCCTGATCCCCATATTGCGAGTTTTTAATTAAGTTATATTATGGTGATCAGTGAGATCTAGAACGTTAATTTCGTCCAATTAGAGACTTATTAGTGGGATGAACTAGCCTCTCTGTTTATATTCACAGGGCTATTTATGCTCAGTACTTGTCACTTTAAAGGACAACATGTTACTTAATGTTAATTTTTTAATGTATGTGAATAATTTGTAAGGGTTTGTATTTTCCTGGTGTTGATATGATATCATGTTTTGCAAAACAATTTTATACAGTTGGTGCTCCAATTCGATGTGAACAAATTAAAGAACCTACACATGAACAAGTTGCAAATATTAAACAAAAATACATAGAGAAGCTGCAAACTTTATTTGAAGATTACAAGACAACTTACGATCCAGAAGCTAGGAATATAGAATTTATATAGATGAATAACTTACTTAAGCTGCTGTGAATGACTTCAACTAATCATAAAAACGCTTACTAAATCATCTGCCTAATTTGTTCTTGCGTTATGTTACCCAATGAAAGTTGTGCACCGTGTTTACTCTTAAAACTATATTTTTCTCGAAAATCAAACTTGAATAGTATCTACATTGATGTTTTTTGTTAGCTAACAACATACTACATATTCACAAATGCTTGATTGTCTTTCTGATTTCATACCGTAGGGAAATATCGCACAGATAAATACCACTTTAAAAAAACCATTCAAAAATGACTGTATCTGATTATCAATATTTATCTACACTGTTCTACAGTTTCGATATTTTCATACATTTAACATTTCTTCTTAAACAAATTCAAGTCAATAATTTCCTTCTCACGATCATAATAGTCATTAAATTGAGGTACATGGTTTAGTAAAACAACCAGAGTCATTCGTACAACATGGGCGTTTTTGAGTATGACCAGTATATAGATAACTGCATAAATGTAAAATAAGAAAATGCAAACTTTTACAAGTTAGCATGCAAGTAAAAGTTCCCATCATCATCTTATTATTCTAAGTTTAAAATAATGAAGAAAAAAGACAGTAGCCACTGAAATCATTACAATCCTGTTAATATTTCCTACAGGGTCTCTCCATTTTAAAGTAAGATATATCATTAAAATTCAGTTCTAAATCATTATTAATACAATTTTACGCTCATGAATGCTAATAAACTGATAACCACAAAAATCCTATGATCATTGATATCACTGAGTAACGGGATGGAAACAATCAGATAGCTCACTAATAAATTAGATTGGATCAGTATATTGTATAGATTTTGAACAATAACAATCCTTTCTTATCTTTAACATTTAGCCCACATCCCTATCAGAAATACTTCTCGATATATTTCAGCCCTATGAAATCAAGCTAGAAAATTGAATAGTAAATCCTAAATAAAGAGAATTTAATATGGGTTTATGCAAGAATTATCATAAAAATCCAATTACGAATATTGCTGGCATTCAAATAACCTTAAAGATGGAATAATTAGTTAATGTTGATGATATTATTCAAAATCATTAAATACAGCTTATGATAATTATAGCTCGTGGTAAATTCCAAAAAATTAGTTAAAATTTAATGTCCACAGTCTTCTGTAAATTGATAAGTCATCGTCTGAATAATTAATTGTAGGGGCATTCTTTCAAGAACATTCATGTAAACTATGATGAATTGTAAACAAAAAAATACTATGCGTTATGCTAAAAAGGATAAATTTGAAGTTAAGGATTAGATAAAATTTCGTCCATAAATAGTGCAGAAAAAGCAGACATTAATGAAAGTAAACGTTAAATAAAAAAAACCTAAGAGGCAAAGTAGAGAGAAATGAGAAATTACCAATAAGCAAATTAATATATGTGAAAAAAAGAAGAATGAAGTGAGAAAGATGAAGAAAACAAATGAACAAAAAAATAAAGAATAAAAAATAAAAGAATGGAAAAAAGAATAAGAGAACAAAAAGAAAAAATAAAAAAGAAGGAAAAAAGGCAAAAAGAAAAATGATGAAAAAAGAAAATTAGGAGAAACAAAAGTAGAAAGAAATAAAAATAAAAAATACAAAATTAAAAAATTAGAAAAAAGATTAAAAATAGAAAAAAACAATAGAAAGAGTAAATTCAAATAACCAAAGAAAATACAACCATCAGATAAGAGAGAAACAACCACAATTCTACAATCAACTGCACATAACCAACCCTGTCTGACACAAACGAAATGCTAATGCTCCGACAAAGACGCTCCATTTACCAATACTCTTTTCCACTGTTCCTCCTTCTCATGTCTCATTTGTGTTGCACATCGATATCGGTAAAATTGTCAAATCGTCAAATATTTGTGATCAATTGTCATTCGAAGTATACTGTGCCCATCGTGTAATCGTGTGTTCGCACTAATGTATTCATTAACTGGAGGATATTGAGAAAATCAATCACGTCTTCATCGAATTGCTAATGACCACGTTCAATGTTGTCGTCGTCATATGATCGAAATCACTGATTAATTTGTAACCTCCTACCATCGACGAACAGTTGTGCATTTTAATCCGCATTCGCCTACAATCTCCACACGTGGTAATTGATACTCTGTGACAAATTGACAGTCGATATCGATGATGAACAACATATTGTAAATTTCATTTTGATTTCCTATTTTCGATATAATTCATTATATACATTTACACATTTGCAGCTAATTTTCCGTTTTTAATCGCCATCATCATAGATGCCGATTTTGAAAGTTATGAAATAAAATGAGTCACATAAATTGATTGGATGATTAAATCAAAAAAATAGGACAATTAATACACTAATAATCATACAACAAACGCTAAGTGCATTCAAAATTATAAAATGACCACCACATGCTGGGGTTTAATGATAATAATACAAAATAAAACATCAAGCAGATACTTGTAACACGCATTGAAATTTCCAAAAACGAAAATAGCACAAAAAATCATAAATGGAGTAAATAACTGCCTACTTAAATGTAAGGAGTAATATAAAATGCAACAAAAAAATATGATAAAAACAATTAAAAATAATATTAATACCCAGCACCACAATCACTACAACTCCACAAATATGCAGAAACACAAACTCTAACTATTCATACGGAGCTTGCACATTACAATGCATAATACATTCCATGAATTAACACAACAATACTAAACAATACACAACATATCATAACACATCACATCACAACTACTACTACAACAATCCTACTTTACAATATCAATAACTACGCCTAGCACATTCACATCGCCAACAACAATGAAGTCAATGAAGATGATGTGATTTGAATCCTCGTAATGATTCGTATGTTCACTCGTCGACAAACGGAGTATTCCTATCGAAGCCCACTCAACATGAATATCTGGTAGTCAGTGTAAGAGGAATGTGATTTCACGAAATCGGTGGAGATGTGCGTTATTGCGTGCAGTTGCCAGACACTCGACAAACACAGTATCGCATGATCACTACGTCGAGACGTGTTTAGGTGTATTCGTGAGTACACATGCATGCACATTCACCTTCTCATCGATAATCCATTCTACACTATCTCTAACACCCCACATTGATAGTGTGATATTTGAAATGACGTTCAACATCGATATCGACTGTCAATTTGTCACAGAGTATCAATTACCACGTGTGGAGATTGTAGGCGAATGCGGATTAAAATGCACAACTGTTCGTCGATGGTAGGAGGTTACAAATTAATCAGTGATTTCGATCATATGACGACGACAACATTGAACGTGGTCATTAGCAATTCGATGAAGACGTGATTGATTTTCTCAATATCCTCCAGTTAATGAATACATTAGTGCGAACACACGATTACACGATGGGCACAGTATACTTCGAATGACAATTGATCACAAATATTTGACGATTTGACAATTTTACCGATATCGATGTGCAACACAAATGAGACATGAGAAGGAGGAACAGTGGAAAAGAGTATTGGTAAATGGAGCGTCTTTGTCGGAGCATTAGCATTTCGTTTGTATCAGACAGGGTTGGTTATGTGCAGTTGATTGTAGAATTGTGGTTGGTACTCATCTATCAGATGGATGAGTGGATTGTGCCAGTGGTTTGGGTTGGCCTATTCAAAGTCAATGTAGGTAGATATTGATAGTGATAGTGAATGGTATATGGTGTAGTAGTTAGTTAGCTAGTTAGTTTTTGTAATATATTGTGTGTCAGTATGTGATTGATTGTGGCAAAGGGAAGGGGGCACCCGGGTTTGAACCGGGGACCTCTCGATCTGCAGTCGAATGCTCTA